>JBAIZL010000004.1:188254731-188382231 GCA_036971475.1 Prosapia bicincta | reverse complement strand
CGGTGACTTCTCTGTTTGTTCTCCAGATCTTTACTGGTTAAAAAATGTAAAAGCATGTTAATTTATTGATATAGGTTCCTCGCGTAAAACGTCATTGGGAACTTGTATAGATGATGACGACGACATACTTGTGTTATAGTTGTGGGGATAAGTAGTTGGTTAGTATGTCAAGGTCATAGGAAGATGTTCTTAAAAAGAGTCGCAAGCAGAAGTGCTTGCGACATTAATATTAATTTTTTTATTAATTTATTTATTATTTTTTTTATTATTTTTTTTTTACACAAATACAATAGCATCTTATAATTACAACGCTATATTATAACAAAAATACAATTTTTTTTTTAGACTAATACAGCTACTGATGTAAAGTCAGTTCGGTGGACCCACACGGTTGAAGTATTTTTTTTAAAACCGTTGAAATCCGTTACGAGGTGATGGGATTATTTTCGCTATAAATGTGTCAGTCGCAAAGACTGAACGGTGACTTCTCTGTTTGTTCTCCAGATCTTTACTGGTTAAAAAATGTAAAAGCATGTTAATTTATTGATATAGGTTCCTCGCTCGTGAGCTAATGTGTTTACATATCGTTGTGCTAGCGATTGTTTGTTGTAACAGGTATTTGGCCTGAATAAATTGTTTTTAAAAACCTACCTAAGGCTTCAGTTACTAGGAAGACCTCATTGGCAGCAGATATACTTCGTGCAGAATGTAAAATCTGTCTATCAGAAGTTCAAGTGGTTTATTTACCCTGCAGACACGTTATTGCTTGTTTGTTTGCGGATTAGCCTGCAAAACTTGCGGAATTTGCAGAGAAACTGTTGACTCTTTTATGAGAATTTATCTTTCCTAACATTTGTAATAATTTTTTGTTTAACAACAATATTTCTTTTTAATAGTATAATTATTGTAACTTATGATTTAAAAAATATATAAATATTATGTCTTGTAGAAAAAATGTAATTTTGTGTTTGCTTTGGCCAAGCTTAAGTCATTTTACACCTTTGCTCAACTAAAAAATCCTCTATTTTATTAATATTCAAACATCAAACAATACACACACACACACACACACACACACACACACACACACACACACACACACACACACACACACACACACACACACACACACACACACACACAAGTGTTGGGAGATACCGGCTTGACAGCCAGATGTTGAGGCCAGCTGCGAGTTGGGAAACAGTATATAACATGTGGCGACTTGTTATCCTATAGCAATAAAATCATGAGCGTCGGTAAGGCAACAATTGTACAACAGCTTGAAATTTCCGACTTCGTGTCGTTGCTGCGCATTGGGGTAGCATACGACATGTGGAAGGAAGACTATAAAAAAGTGGAAATTTCTCTTTCGGTGTTGAGGTCTAAACGAAAACTCACCGCTAGGGAAAGAGCCATTGTAGAGAATTGCAAGAGCCTTCCTTGTCAGGAGGTTATAGACCTCCTTCGCTCTCCCAAAAAGCCGGTACTATTGTTGACTTTCTACCGACAACCAAAGTGAGCGTGATGGGTCTGCATAGACCCTAGAGAAAACAGCCCTATAGTGTAAAACACAGTCTTATACTATAGGGCTGTTTTCTCTACATTAAAATTTCATTTTAGCTATAGTGAATACTTGTGCGACAAGTATTACACTATAATTTTAAAGTCACGCGTGACTTTATAATTATATTGTAATATTTGTTGACCGTCACCTACGCTGACCGAGTGTTCTAATAGTGAACATACGTCAGAGCACCAGAGTAACGAGTGAACGGATTCTACTAGGTCTTACACGTTTATATAGAGCAAATAGCATTCTTTGTTTAGCGCGCAATATTTACATCTGTCGATTCTAAAATGAGCTCTGTTTTTCATGGTTGTTATATGCTACGTTCTCCCACAGTGTCGGGATTAGGTTAGAAACATATTTAAACAAATTAACATATGAACAGGGTAAATAGTTGACGATAACTATCAAATTATGTATGTAATTTCATATTTTTTAAAAATATATTTTTTTAATAAAATTATAAATAAACAAAACCTCTTGAGCAACATTTTTTTTATATCCTTATGTGCATTTCGATTGTTAAGCAATAATCTTTAAAGGAAATTACTAAATGCTTAATATTTGTAGTAATTTCCTCTGAAAACGATTGATTTGCAATCTAAACGTACATCAGGAGATTATCGGAGTTCTAGACATTAATGCAAGACAAGATGGATGCTATCTTCTTAGGTAAAGGGATATAACTACTTCCACCATACTCTTAATTTTTACCTAATGTCCATCCAGACCCCGTGTTCGGTTATTTTCAAAACAATCTCCTGCATACATTCCCTGGCTACGTTTTCCAGGTCTGATGCAAAAGTAATTTTTCTGTTCCTAGTTATAAACGCTCTCTGAGATATTTCTCCTTCCACATTTACAAATTCGGACTCCATCACAAGTCCAAACTTTATAAAATTTAAACGAATGAGCTCCTCTTACAACAGCTCCACTACAACATCGCTCGCTTCAATTATGTAATCGTCCAAATAGAGTTCGCTCACGTTCAATAGTTGAGTAAAGAAGGTATTGGGGGAGGTGGAAGGAATTGAAGTGTTCCAAATCACAAATTGAAGTAACTCTGCGGGGGAATTGAACTTATAATAAGTAACTCTGCGGGTTACTTGAACTTATAATAATTATTTTTTTTTTCGGGGAGGAGGTACAGAATGTATTAAACTTTAATCCAAGCTTTGGAAAATGTGTGAAGCATTTCCTTCCAGCTAAGAACTGGGTCAAGCTCGTTTAAATATTTAAAATTTTTTTCCCTTAAAACTATGGGAAAGAATAGGAAGGAGTGACTCTAAGCAGAATGTACTGAATATCCTCCTTGTAACACTCTGCACAAAGGGATCCCTAGGCGCTCTACTAGACTGGAACGCAATTCGTCACGTCACCAGAAATTAGGTTAGAAACATATTTAAACAAATTAACATATGAACAGGGTAAAGAGTTGACCATAACTATCAAATTATGTATGTAATTTCATATTTTAAAAAATATTTTTTAATAAATTTAGAAATGAACAAAACCTCTTGAGCAACAATTTTTTTTTTTATATCCTTATGTGCATTTCGATTGTTAAGCAATCATCTTTTAAAGGAAAATTACTAAATGCTTAATATTTTGTAGTAATTTCCTCTGAAACGATTGATTTGCAATCTAAAACGTACATCAGGACATTATACTGAAAATTGTGGTTGGTTAAGAAATGGAGAGCAATTTCTCTTTCAAGCAGCTGTTTGAATCATATGTTATGTAAAATCTATAGATCAGAAGAAGTTGGTGTTCTATTTGCCCCTGCAGACACGTTCTTGGTTGTATTTGTAAAGAGACTGTGGGCTCTCTGTTATGAGAATTTATCTTTCTTAACATTTGTGATAATTTTTGTGTGTAACAACATTATTATTCTTTTTAATAATATAATTATTGTAACTTATAATTTCTAAAAAAAAAAAAATATATATATATTACGTCTTGTAGAAAAAAAATGTAGTTTTGCGTTTGCTTTGACTAAACCTAATATTGGTTTTTTTTATTGCTCTATAACTCCTGTACAGCTCTTTGATAATTGGAAATGTAATTTTTTTGAAGTTATCTTTTACTTGCTTTGACCCATTTGTCATATAACTTTCAAGCTCAAATTTTGTATGTAGAGAAAATAGCCCTATATTGTATAGAAACTGTTTCCAGTTTATACAGTATCTGGCTTTTCTCTCTGGGGAGGGGGTTTTCCTCCCTCACTTTGGCTTCATGTAAATGTGTACAATTAACACCGGACTTTTGTATGAATCTAATATATTTTCGGCTAAAGCATCACAAGGAAGCTTACTACAATTTTCTATCACTTCCATATCCTCTTGTGTCAGTGGGTGTTCGGATGAGTTCACCGAAATTGAAAACTCAACAGTGTCATACTTTTAACGTCTTAGCTCGATGCCTTGTATAACAAAGGGTATTTGATCGACGTGGGATATCACCAGCTTATAAATGATTGTAGCTTTACCCAGTTTCATGATTCAAATGCTAATGTATACGTAAACGCTGATCGTTAAATACTTTTAATTTGGTAGTGGTTAATATAACCTGTTTTAATTGAATTTTAAAAACTTTCAAGGTTAAAATTTCTTAGAGAAATATCTTACAGTATACTCATTCTGTTTTCATTCTTTATATATTATATATGGGGGGGGGCACGGTTCATGAACGGTTCAATTGAAGCGCTTCATTTGAAAGACTCAGTGAACCGCGGTTTTTTTTAAAAGAATTGCCTTTCACCGGTTCTCTTCTGAAGCGCTTCAGTAAGATTCAGTTAATCACGGTTCTATGAGAAAGAATTGTCTTTCATCTGTTCTTTCGGTTCTGAAGCGCTTCAGTAAGAACCAAAGAAAGGAGTGAACCTATGGTTTAGTCAGTCAGTGAGCCAGTCTTCTCTTGTGGTTCGTCATGCTAATATGTAACATACAAACCGAATTCGTACTGTTTCAATTCGGCAAATATTTTACTGTAGTTTATTATTTCGACAAATGAGAAATTATTTCCAGCCTCATTTGATTGAAAATTCAATCAACTCTTTAAAGTGTTACTATTTGGAAGTAACTTTAACAAAAACTAAGAAAAAATAATTTTTTTCTAAAAGAAAATCTCACGTTAGAAACATTTTGATATAATTTGTAAATTTTTAATTTAGACAACAATTTTTGGTATAGTAATATGTTAAATTGTTTAGTAACTTGATAAGCAATGTGGTTCTTCTAAATCATACCAGGGTTAGATAAAAATTTATAATTATATTTTTAATAACACAAATCATCAAAGTTGTATTGTTTCAACACAAAAAATAGATTTTGCTATTGTTACTAAGATCCTCTACAAATTGAGATTAAGAAATTTGCACATATAGATTAATTATTTAATATAAAATGATAATTAATATTATGACTATCGTAACACCGACATTATTTTATATAATGTTCCACCGAGCGATCGAAAACGTTCTGTCTCAGTAAGTTTTAACAAATTTACAAAACTCAAAGTTCGCATAGTCATAAACTATTGTTTAAGTGATTAATAAGATTCGCCGAACGTAATGGAGTACAAAATTCAATAATTATTTTTATTATTAACTTATAAATTAAAATTTGTGTGTGTGAGTGATCACATACATAATCATTAATTACAAGAATATAAATTAATATCACGCAAGTTATAAATTAATATTACCGGAATAAACACATATTTACTATAGTACTATGTTGCTAAATAATACAATAAGTGTGGATATGTTTATAAAGCCACACCTAGTCAATATTTACGTTTGATTCATCCGTTTTTTGTTTATAATGTATTCTTCAATAACATTTTTTGAAAATGTTAGTTGAGAGCCATTTGGCCAAGTATTACTCACAAAATCTTATTTTATCAAAATGGTCAGTGTAATGGACTACAAAATTCAATAATTATTTTATAATAACTTATAAATTTAAATTTGTGTGTATTCTAACTTTAATCCCAGCTTTGGAAAATGTGTGAAGCATTTTCTTCCAGCTAGAAACTGGGTCAAGGTCGTTTAAATATTAAAAAAATTTTTTCCTTAAAACTATGGGAAAGAATAGGAAGGAGTGACTCTAAGCAGAATGTACTGAATATCCTCCTTGTAACACTCTGCACAAAGGGATCCCTAGGCGCTCTACTAGACTGGAACGCAATTCGTCACGTCACCAGCCGAATAGACCAACGGCAACCTAGAGGGATTGGGGTGTAAGTGAATAATAGACATACGCTGAATTCGTTCTTGCTATATGACTATTGGAAGCCGGGGTGATGCAACGAATGACGCGAAATTCATCTCGCCAATCATCCGCTACGTTTACTCACCTCGGGGAAAAGACAAAAAGGTGGGCGGGGGTGAGGGTTGGATATCAAGCTCCCAGTGAACAGAAACTATGATGTCCAGGACAACACGCTTTGCCAGGGTTGCCCCTAGACAAACTATCCGGAGATAGCCTTAGCATGCGTGAAAGAGGAAGGAGTATTAGGGATATTAATGATGTAAACCTGGAAGTAAGAAACATATATTATTTTACCTGAAAATAAACAATAAAAAAATGTTATTAAATAAATTTGGTATAAATTTATATAAAACCTGAAATAAATAAAGATATAATTATTTTAACCTGAAAAACGTGCTGAAACAAGAATAAATATTGGTATTATTTATATAAACCTGGAAGAAATACATATATAATTATTTTAACCTGAAAAACATGCTGTGTTTATGCTATAATTATAAAAATAAAATTTAACATGCAACCACAAAATACATCTAAACATTTAGTCTAACATGCACAAAAAAATTAAATAATACAATATAATGTAAACCAAAGTGAGCTATATAAAGTACAACAAGGAATAAACATATATTATAATTGTATTTCTTAACAAGCTAACAAAAACTCACAATACAGAGATGTTATCTCAAATTATATGCTTTGGAAATAAGATATGACCAAGATATGCGAACAATATACAACTGGCATGGGCACCAAACGATATTTTCGCAGATTTTTTGGGTTTCAAGCATGGGCACTTATTTTGAACCGCAAAAAAACCTTTATCTCTGGGTGCATACCTTCTTTACAAAGCATAAAACCAAAGTAACCTATATAAAATACAAGGGAATAAAAAATATATTATATTTGTATTTCTTAACAAGCTAACAAAAACTCACAATACAGAGATGTTATCTCAAATTATATGCTTTGGAAATAAGATATGACCAAGATATGCGAACAATATACAACTGACGATATTTTTGCAGATTTTTTGGGTTTCAAGCATGGGTACTTATTTTGAACCGCAAAAAACCTTTATCTCTGGGTGCATACCTTCTTTACAAAGCATAAAACCAAAGTAACCTATATAAAATACAAGGGAATAAAAAAATATATTAAAACATTGAAATATCTTAAAAGCTAACAAGAACATAGTATTCACTCTATAAAGTCATGCATAGAAGTGAACAGTCTCTAAACGTTTTGCTCGTTTATATACAGCTAATACCTACATGCAGTGCAACACCTGCCCCCTCTGAGTTCATCAAACCTAGTTTTACCCGTCCCCCCACAACACCTGTCTTAACACCTGTCAGTCTGAGTTTTATTAATCCTAACGTAATTGCATTGTATTTCAAAACAAACACACACAAACATGCGCGCGCGTACGCGCACACACGAGCACATACACACGAGCTAGCGGAATTGTAGGAAAGCGATTACTTTAATAGGTATATAAAATTATAAGAAAAAACGTTCATTGCAATAATGAAGCATTACAAGAGATGAATAATAAAATGATACGTTATAGAGCACTATCAGTTTCATAAATTAGAAACGAAAAAAGAAACTAATTAAATAGTAACAAACAAAAATAATATACAAAAAAACACCATATGCAGTACAGAGGGAGAAAATATTATTTTTTTTATATACATATTTATTTATATATTAACTGTTATGATAATTTTAACAATAAATATATAACAAAATTTTTCTTCATCGGTTTTAGTAGGAATTTAATTTAAAAAACTCATTTTTTTCTATATTACTTTTTTAAATTCCTGGTAACTCATAATGAAAGGAGATCTTATACTAAACAATATTATTTGTACATAGAGTACTATGTTTATATTTGTATGGCTTATAATAACGTAACGACCATGTTCAATTTTAAACCTAGTGTAATTTACACAAAGTTAATATTCAGGGTCTAGTAATGTTTTGTTGCTAATATTATCAGAAATAGGTGTCCTATTGTTGAATTACATAAACTAATTTCCCTTATTAATAAAAATTTAATAAGCTTTTCCTTAAAAAGAAGTTGAATAATTAAATAAATTATATAAAAACGTTAAGAGTATAACTCGTAGTAACTTGTAGGGAAAAAAATGACATCTTGCGCTTAGATTAAGTCAAAAGAACTAGTTTTTATCAACTGTGAATATTTTTGTTTGTTAGATAAATAAAAAAACGTCCTTAAGAATATAAAAAGCTATATTAAATATATATTATTTTCCAAACGAGTAGCAATTATATTTATTTACTCATGAAATACATGTGCCGTGTGGTTCTGTAATTAAAACAGCACAAAGTATTCAGTCAGGATAGATTTGATTAAAATATTGGTAATTATTTTTAGAATTATTATCGATGCAGAAAATTACGAGTACAACATCTGATTTCAACACATTTAGAGAATATTTTTTATAACGTTCCAAAAAGTCAGAATTAAACGTATGTGGGTTACATTTGTCTAGTTTCAGATGTTATATAATATAATTTATAAGTTAATACACAAAAACAGGCATACCTTAATTTACTTGTGAATAGATATAGTAACTTTTTCTACTAAAAGAATTATAATAATGAAATCAGTGTTAAAAATAAACAATTAAAAATAAACGCTAGTTAAGACACTTGATTTTACAGTCATGTGCTCAATACGGCTACTCTTTTATTGCTGTAACAATAATTAAATAATAAATGATATGCAATTATATAATTTAATATAACAATAATCTTACTTTGTATATATTGAGGGTTTTTTCATTTAATCCTGTAGTCAAGAGGAGGTCATGTTACAAGCTCGCACTTCTACATAAACGCGCCCCACATAAGCGGAGAAACGTTCAGTTTTCAAAGTCACCTGTTTGTCACACCTGCTGGTTGTTGACATAGGGCAAAGAACGAGACAGGTTTTGTCTTTATAGAACTGGTTGTTAAGTTTCTGCGGCAGACTTTTACAGTGTACAAAGTAACTGATTTTTAAATAAAGGTTCTAATTTTTATAATATTTTTTATTTCGGTTCGTTTATATTTAAATATTAAAATAAAAAAACTAGTTAACTAAATTTGCATAGCTTATTCAATTTATAGTTCTTTTATGAAAAAGCATAACATTTAGTGTGCAGCGGTAAAGTTATAAAGAGCTAAACATTATTGGACATATATTTAGTTTACAAATTATTGAAGCACTTCGATACTTTGCAAATTTAACATTCGTATACGTCTTTTAATGGAGAAATTTTAGTTTTTACTTTTAATAGTAGAATGAAATTAGCGTAGAATTTTAAGGATCTATTCCTCTAATATTGAAAGGGTTTCAAATGATTTATAACTGTGCAACTCATTAATGTTTTTTAAGGGAGCCGTACTTGAGAACAGGAAAGTATACTTAAAGTTGAACATATATTGCATTTCAGAATAAATGAATAAATATTAAGTATATATATTTTTAATGTAGTTTTCCGAAAGTAATTTGTTAATTTTTAGCACAAATTGTTAACGATTTAAAATTAAATAAAAATGTTATTTATTAAAAATATAGCAATTAATATTATATATTTTTTTATATAATAAAATAAATATATATAAATAAATAATATATGTATTATATGTATTATATATGTTTTTATATAATAAAATAAATATATAAATATATATAAATAAATAATTATTTGAACTAGTATAAAAATATAATTTTCAGCTTATGGAAAGAAACAGGTTAGAAACAGTCTAATATCTGTTATATAATTGACATCCTTTGTGTTAGTTCCGACATTTATGAATGCAAAAGGAAGAATAAAGTTTAGCGGTAACAATGGAAAACGGTTCCTTCCTTCACAAAAAAAACGAAATTTCAGGATTTATTCTCCTATTAATAAATAATTATTAGGATTTAATATCCTGCTGATTAAAACGTTTTTTAGAATTAGTAAAGGCATGTTTAAGCCAATACGTTGAATGCAGTATTCTATAATTATTAGTAAATACGAAATATTGTGTGCAATAATTCCATATGTTAAAAACCTATATACAATAAAAAGATGTGGTATTGTAGCCTTTCCAAAGCTATAATATCACGCAGAGACAGCAATACTATTTTACAATAGATTTTGTGTGTTTAAAATGCCATATCTACACGCAATTGTTTTATACGATTTTGTATTTAGTTTTATATAGATATTGTGCACGCTTACTTGTCTTAACGATATCTGAAAAAATCTTACCTAAATTATTATATGCAGAAATTTCCTACAAAATTATGTAAAAAAAACTATTACATTATTATTTTTAAAAGATTTCATATATTTGAACACAAAAATCATATTTAATACAGGTGAAAAATTATGTTTTTTATTTTTCAGAGGAAAAAGAGTTTTTATATATAGGCTATATTACAATTAATATAGGTAAATATTTGTAAATTTAAAAAAATTAAAAAATTATTCTGTTTACTTACCAACAAGTAATAAACATTATAATAATGTTAACAGAAGTGAAACGCTGTAAATAAATACATTTAGATTCAAAATTTTAACATTTAAAAACACACTAAACTAACACGAAAAACTAACACGTCACGAAAAAAGTAACATACACCGCTTGCTGAACGCATTGCATGGACATATGCTGGCTAAAGCCGATACAGAAACTTGTCATGGTTCAAAAGCTGCTATACCATATTAGGCAAGGTCAAGTTTGTTCAACTCAAAACTGCGGGTCCACATGTCTACTGTGCTCTAGTGGTTTTGTTAGGAAATGTCAAGAGTGTATAAATTAACTGAGCGGAACGTTGTATGGAATATGTTTACTGCATCTCAGAACAACTCACTATGGATAAGTTAAAGAGAGAAAAGTTTTTATTATGTTAACTCGTTTTAGACATGTAGAAGTGTGTGTGTGCGTGCGTGTGTGTGTGTGTGTGTGTGTGTGTGTGTGTGTGTGTGTGTGTGTGTGTGTGTGTGTGTGTGTGTGTGTGTGTGTGTGTGTGCGCGCGCAGTAGCAACATCCCATTGTATTACATCTAAAAATGAATATACCTATGAATTATCCATTCAGGATAGATGTGGTTGTAATTTTATACATTACTACGTACCTACCTATATACTGTATATATTACTGGTCTCAGTATAATACGTAAGTTCCAAAAAAACTATTACCGTGAAGTGTCATCTAGTACAAGTTTAAATTAATGTTTTTGGACTAGAGTGGATGAATAAAAAGTATTTTATTAACGATTGATAATTTTATATGTAACATATATACACACACACAACGTTTTATATAACATATAAATGTTGAAAAAATTATTTTATTATGAATTAGTTACGGAAAAATGGTATATATAAATTGTTAAAATAGGTACATTTGCAATGAATAGCTGTGTGCAGTCGAGCATGTCACAGTGAACAAAATATTACACACTTTAAAATACAAAACTAATATTAAATACATATATATTTTAAAGAATGCGCTTGCGTATTCATTCACACAAGCGCTCACGCACTTAAAAATTACGTATACCGCTAAATATTTACTAAGAATAGCTGCAGAAAAAATATGGATATGAACCAGGTTGGAAAGCAGGCATTGACTGCCCCTATTGAAACATGTCTGGAAAATATATCTGCGGGTGATCAAGTAAGCTTAAAACGGTAATATGTCTGCATACCGGTACACAGGTGAACAAGTAAAGTTTATATGCTAAGTATCTTTTGTTTTTTACAGTATCTTTCTATATATATATATACGATAAAATGATGTGCTTGTATTACTACACAATTGTCTCGCAATGGAACCTAATACTTATGCTTACATTTACTTTGAAAGAATAGTGCGTAATGTTTCGGAATTAAGAACGATTTCTAACAGCGTAGAATCCTTCCGGCTTATGTATTCTAGTGTTTTAGTGAAAGTTGAACTCGTGGAAAATGATCACATTAGTTATAGCTCAGTGATGCATGAAATGGTCAGAAGCGTTACGTACCTACCATCCAATCTATTAAGGAGTCTTATGTGGGCATATACAATTGAAATAATTGTTTGTGTTACCCTGGAAGGAATGTATAGAGTCACCCAGTAACAAACACTATCCATAATAGATTAGGTTCATATGGAATATTACGAGGAAAGCATGAGTAGCCATGAGCTAATAATCAAATTTGGTAAGTACATTGTAAAATATAACTTATATATTTATTCATATGTTGTTTAAAATTTGTCTTATTTATTGGGGGGGGGGATAAAATTTTTAATTCAATGTTACTGTTCATTGTGGTTTATAGGCCTAATGGGGAAAGAGTTCCACAAAAAAAAACTCTTAACGCGCCATTGAGTTGTACAGCTTAGTAGATTTATATATATGTATTATTGTGCGTAACAGGTCAATACATATATATATTTAAACTTACTGTGGTGTGGAAACCAACTGAAAAAAGAAATTCGCTTTATACTTACATGCTTTTGGAAAAATCACTTTGTGTCTAATACTCCCTTGACATATTGAGACCCCCCCCCCGATATATACAACAACAGTCTTATTTTTACATTTCAGACACCAATAATGAATAATGTAAATATGACAAGTTTTAAAACTAAATAACAATAGGACTTAGATTATTTAACATTTTAAAATAAATAAAAATTGTTTGTATTAGATTTATAAAAAAATACAGTCAAACAAAAATTAAGCCAAAGATTCATGGCAAATATGACAATGTATTACAATTTTTTTTATTCTGTTTTTTTAAAGTTATTTTTTGTTTTTTTGTTTTTTTGTTTTTTTTTTTTTTTTTTTTTTTTTTAATTTTTTTGTTAGGAAAGGAGAAGGTTTTTATTTATTTTTTTTATTTATATCACATCCCAAAACGGTTGTTGGTTTTTAAATATTTTCGTTAAATAGTGTCTTTTTGTAATTCTTTTTGGCAAGTTTGTTTTAGTAGGCATTTTTAATATAAATTTTTTTCCATCTTCATTATTCATATATAAAAATACAATTTTTTTTTAAATCAATGTTTTGTTATAAAAATATTTTGAATTAGTTTTTAATTTATTTATCTTTATTTTAATAGGTTTACAGTCATTTTTCATTAATTCCGTTGGCCGAGATATATTTCTTATTGGTGACAGCAGTTTTGGCATTTTGAATTTTTCACAAATTTTTTGAATATCATAATCTTTTACTTCATCTATAGGGGTTACGACATCAGGTATTTTAAAGTAATCAAATATTTCCCGCAATTTTATATTATCTTTAACTTGCTTCTTTAATAAAGTTCTTAAGATAGACATAATGCCGTGGAGTACTTCTCGGTTTCAAGAGTTGAAATACAAGTAAAGAGATGGAACGTTTTGTTATATATATACACCGACTAGCAGGTGATATTGAAAGGTGTTGTATGTTTTCCAAGCTTGTGTAAAACTAGGTGTAATGAATTTATAGCAGATGGTGGTACTATATGTACGACAGATGTAATGTGTTGTACACCCTATTAAACTGCTATTATTCCAAACAATTTACGAACGTACTATTGTTCGAACTCAGCCTGTAAGGTTATTTTAATGATAACCACATTGTAGCAATATAGATAAAACAGTACAAACTGACCATTTTGTTAAATTGTGAGTAATACTTGGCCAAATGGCTCTCAACTAACATTTTCAAAAAATGTTATTGAAGAATACATTATAAACAAAAAACGGATGAATCAAACGTAAATATTGACTAGGTGTGGCTTTATAAACATAACCACACTTATTGTATTATTTAGCAACATAGTACTATAGTAAATATGTGTTTATTCCGGTAATATTAATTTATAACTTGCGTGATATTAATTTATATTCTTGTAATTAATGATTATGTATGTGATCACTCACACACACAAATTTTAATTTATAAGTTAATAATAAAAATAATTATTGAATTTTGTACTCCATTACGTTCGGCGAATCTTATTAATCACTTAAACAATAGTTTATGACTATGCGAACTTTGAGTTTTGTAAATTTGTTAAAACTTACTGAGACAGAACGTTTTCGATCGCTCGGTGGAACATTATATAAAATAATGTCGGTGTTACGATAGTCATAATATTAATTATCATTTTATATTAAATAATTAATCTATATGTGCAAATTTCTTAATCTCAATTTGTAGAGGATCTTAGTAACAATAGCAAAATCTATTTTTTGTGTTGAAACAATACAACTTTGATGATTTGTGTTATTAAAAATATAATTATAAATTTTTATCTAACCCTGGTATGATTTAGAAGAACCACATTGCTTATCAAGTTACTAAACAATTTAACATATTACTATACCAAAAATTGTTGTCTAAATTAAAAATTTACAAATTATATCAAAATGTTTCTAACGTGAGATTTTCTTTTAGAAAAAAATTATTTTTTCTTAGTTTTTGTTAAAGTTACTTCCAAATAGTAACACTTTAAAGAGTTGATTGAATTTTCAATCAAATGAGGCTGGAAATAATTTCTCATTTGTCGAAATAATAAACTACAGTAAAATATTTGCCGAATTGAAACAGTACGAATTCGGTTTGTATGTTACATATTAGCATGACGAACCACAAGAGAAGACTGGCTCACTGACTGACTAAACCATAGGTTCACTCCTTTCTTTGGTTCTTACTGAAGCGCTTCAGAACCGAAAGAACAGATGAAAGACAATTCTTTCTCATAGAACCGTGATTAACTGAATCTTACTGAAGCGCTTCAGAAGAGAACCGGTGAAAGGCAATTCTTTTAAAAAAAACCGCGGTTCACTGAGTCTTTCAAATGAAGCGCTTCAATTGAACCGTTCATGAACCGTGCCCCCCCCCATATATAATATATAAAGAATGAAAACAGAATGAGTATACTGTAAGATATTTCTCTAAGAAATTTTAACCTTGAAAGTTTTTAAAATTCAATTAAAACAGGTTATATTAACCACTACCAAATTAAAAGTATTTAACGATCAGCGTTTACGTATACATTAGCATTTGAATCATGAAACTGGGTAAAGCTACAATCATTTATAAGCTGGTGATATCCCACGTCGATCAAATACCCTTTGTTATACAAGGCATCGAGCTAAGACGTTAAAAGTATGACACTGTTGAGTTTTCAATTTCGGTGAACTCATCCGAACACCCACTGACACAAGAGGATATGGAAGTGATAGAAAATTGTAGTAAGCTTCCTTGTGATGCTTTAGCCGAAAATATATTAGATTCATACAAAAGTCCGGTGTTAATTGTACACATTTACATGAAGCCAAAGTGAGGGAGGAAAACCCCCTCCCCAGAGAGAAAAGCCAGATACTGTATAAACTGGAAACAGTTTCTATACAATATAGGGCTATTTTCTCTACATACAAAATTTGAGCTTGAAAGTTATATGACAAATGGGTCAAAGCAAGTAAAAGATAACTTCAAAAAAATTACATTTCCAATTATCAAAGAGCTGTACAGGAGTTATAGAGCAATAAAAAAAACCAATATTAGGTTTAGTCAAAGCAAACGCAAAACTACATTTTTTTTCTACAAGACGTAATATATATATTTTTTTTTTTTTTTAGAAATTATAAGTTACAATAATTATATTATTAAAAAGAATAATAATGTTGTTACACACAAAAATTATCACAAATGTTAAGAAAGATAAATTCTCATAACAGAGAGCCCACAGTCTCTTTACAAATACAACCAAGAACGTGTCTGCAGGGGCAAATAGAACACCAACTTCTTCTGATCTATAGATTTTACATAACATATGATTCAAACAGCTGCTTGAAAGAGAAATTGCTCTCCATTTCTTAACCAACCACAATTTTCAGTATAATGTCCTGATGTACGTTTTAGATTGCAAATCAATCGTTTCAGAGGAAATTACTACAAAATATTAAGCATTTAGTAATTTTCCTTTAAAAGATGATTGCTTAACAATCGAAATGCACATAAGGATATAAAAAAAAAAATTGTTGCTCAAGAGGTTTTGTTCATTTCTAAATTTATTAAAAAATATTTTTTAAAATATGAAATTACATACATAATTTGATAGTTATGGTCAACTCTTTACCCTGTTCATATGTTAATTTGTTTAAATATGTTTCTAACCTAATTTCTGGTGACGTGACGAATTGCGTTCCAGTCTAGTAGAGCGCCTAGGGATCCCTTTGTGCAGAGTGTTACAAGGAGGATATTCAGTACATTCTGCTTAGAGTCACTCCTTCCTATTCTTTCCCATAGTTTTAAGGGAAAAAAATTTTAAATATTTAAACGAGCTTGACCCAGTTCTTAGCTGGAAGGAAATGCTTCACACATTTTCCAAAGCTTGGATTAAAGTTTAATACATTCTGTACCTCCTCCCCGAAAAAAAAAATAATTATTATAAGTTCAAGTAACCCGCAGAGTTACTTATTATAAGTTCAATTCCCCCGCAGAGTTACTTCAATTTGTGATTTGGAACACTTCAATTCCTTCCACCTCCCCCAATACCTTCTTTACTCAACTATTGAACGTGAGCGAACTCTATTTGGACGATTACATAATTGAAGCGAGCGATGTTGTAGTGGAGCTGTTGTAAGAGGAGCTCATTCGTTTAAATTTTATAAAGTTTGGACTTGTGATGGAGTCCGAATTTGTAAATGTGGAAGGAGAAATATCTCAGAGAGCGTTTATAACTAGGAACAGAAAAATTACTTTTGCATCAGACCTGGAAAACGTAGCCAGGGAATGTATGCAGGAGATTGTTTTGAAAATAACCGAACACGGGGTCTGGATGGACATTAGGTAAAAATTAAGAGTATGGTGGAAGTAGTTATATCCCTTTACCTAAGATGATAGCATCCACCTTGTCTTGCATTAATGTCTAGAACTCCGATAATCTCCTGATGTACGTTTAGATTGCAAATCAATCGTTTTCAGAGGAAATTACTACAAATATTAAGCATTTAGTAATTTCCTTTAAAGATTATTGCTTAACAATCGAAATGCACATAAGGATATAAAAAAAATGTTGCTCAAGAGGTTTTGTTTATTTATAATTTTATTAAAAAAATATATTTTTAAAAAATATGAAATTACATACATAATTTGATAGTTATCGTCAACTATTTACCCTGTTCATATGTTAATTTGTTTAAATATGTTTCTAACCTAATCCCGACACTGTGGGAGAACGTAGCATATAACAACCATGAAAAACAGAGCTCATTTTAGAATCGACAGATGTAAATATTGCGCGCTAAACAAAGAATGCTATTTGCTCTATATAAACGTGTAAGACCTAGTAGAATCCGTTCACTCGTTACTCTGGTGCTCTGACGTATGTTCACTATTAGAACACTCGGTCAGCGTAGGTGACGGTCAACAAATATTACAATATAATTATAAAGTCACGCGTGACTTTAAAATTATAGTGTAATACTTGTCGCACAAGTATTCACTATAGCTAAAATGAAATTTTAATGTAGAGAAAACAGCCCTATAGTATAAGACTGTGTTTTACACTATAGGGCTGTTTTCTCTAGGGTCTATGCAGACCCATCACGCTCACTTTGGTTGTCGGTAGAAAGTCAACAATAGTACCGGCTTTTTGGGAGAGCGAAGGAGGTCTATAACCTCCTGACAAGGAAGGCTCTTGCAATTCTCTACAATGGCTCTTTCCCTAGCGGTGAGTTTTCGTTTAGACCTCAACACCGAAAGAGAAATTTCCACTTTTTTATAGTCTTCCTTCCACATGTCGTATGCTACCCCAATGCGCAGCAACGACACGAAGTCGGAAATTTCAAGCTGTTGTACAATTGTTGCCTTACCGACGCTCATGATTTTATTGCTATAGGATAACAAGTCGCCACATGTTATATACTGTTTCCCAACTCGCAGCTGGCCTCAACATCTGGCTGTCAAGCCGGTATCCCCCAACACTTGTGTGTGTGTGTGTGTGTGTGTGTGTGTGTGTGTGTGTGTGTGTGTGTGTGTGTGTGTGTGTATTGTTTGATGTTTGAATATTAATAAAATAGAGGATTTTTTAGTTGAGCAAAGGTGTAAAATGACTTAAGCTTGGCCAAAGCAAACACAAAATTACATTTTTTCTACAAGACATAATATTTATATATTTTTTAAATCATAAGTTACAATAATTATACTATTAAAAAGAAATATTGTTGTTAAACAAAAAATTATTACAAATGTTAGGAAAGATAAATTCTCATAAAAGAGTCAACAGTTTCTCTGCAAATTCCGCAAGTTTTGCAGGCTAATCCGCAAAGCAAACAAGCAATAACGTGTCTGCAGGGTAAATAAACCACTTGAACTTCTTCTGATAGACAGATTTTACATTCTGCACGAAGTATATCTGCTGCCAATGAGGTCTTCCTAGTAACTAAAGCCTTCTCTCTGAAAATGTCAACGGGAACGAATGCCTTGCTTTTCCCCATTTGTACGATGTCCATCGCTAGTCAATCTGAACGGCAAATGTTACTTTTTTGATAGCTATTGCAGTTTATATACGCTACTCTTTTAATTACGTCACACAATCGTGAGCACTCGCACGTACAAGCGCGCAGGTAAAGTCTTAAAAACACTTTTCAATGGTCCGAACATGTTTATAACTCGAAACAGAGGTAGGTTTTTAAAAACAATTTATTCAGGCCAAATACCTGTTACAACAAACAAGCGCTAGCACAACGATATGTTAACACATTAGCTCACGAGCGAGGAACCTATATTAATAAATTAACATGCTTTTACATTTTTTAACCAGTAAAGATCTGGAGAACAAACAGAGAAGTCACCGTTCAGTCTTTGCGACTGACACATTTATAGCGAAAATAATCCCATCACCTCGTAACGGATTTCAACCGTACAGACGCGACGTTATAGTTAAAATATAGGTCAGCAACGAACTGGGTACAGAATATAATACACACATTCTCTAGGTAAACAACGGTTTTTACATTACCCCCCAACATGTCCGAACATGCTTCTAATTACATCACACAACAGCGAACACGCATATCACCAACCAACCCATACTACCTCACCTAACGGTCTTTAACGGAAAATTAACGTATTTCTAAAAAAAACACCTGCCACCTACACCTACGCACAACCGCGCACAACCGCGCACATTCCATACCTCCTACCATTCACGTCACCCTCCAATAATCGCTGAAACCAACCCCTCATACCTCACGTAACCGTTTGTAACGGAAAAGTAACGTATTTTTCATCAAAACCACCTGTTTTTGTGGCGAAACTGTGGTTTTGACATCTACTATTAGGTTTCAGTATTGTTCTATATGTTTATATAAAACATCTGCAGTATTGTTCACTATATTTATATGAAACAGCCGCAGTATTGTTAGCTATGTTTATATTAAACAGCTTCAGTACTGTTCGCTATGTTTATATAAAACAACTGTAGTATTGTTTGTTATGTTTATATTAAACAGCTTCAAGTATTAAGTTTCAGTATTGTTCTATATGTTTATATAAAACAGCTGCAGTATTGTTCACTATATTTATATGAAACAGCTGCAGTATTGTTTGTTATGTTTATATTAAACAGCTTCAGGTATTAAGTTTCAGTATTGTTCTATATGTTTATATAAAACAGCTGCAGTATTGTTCGCTATGTTTATATGGAACAGCTGCAGTATTGTTCGCTATGTTTACATAAAACAGCTGCAGTATTTTTCACTATATTTATATAAAACAACTGTAATATTGTTTGTTATGTTTATATTAAACAGCTTCAAGTATTATGTTTCTGTATTGTTCTATAAGTTTATATAAAACAGCTGCAGTATTGTTCACTATATTTATATGAAACAGCTGCAGTATTGTTCGCTATATTTATATGGAACAGCTGCAGTATTGTTCACTATATTTATATGAAACAGCTGCAGTATTGTTCGCTAAGTTTATTTGGAACAGCTGCAGTATTGTTTGCTATGTTTATATTAAACAGCTGCAGTATTGTTCATTATATTTATATAAAACAACTGTAGTATTGTTTGTTATGTGTATATTAAACCGCTTCAAGTATTAAGTTTCAGTATTGTTCTATATGTTTATATAAAACAGCTGCAGTATTGTTCACTATATTTATATGAAACAGCTGCAGTATTGTTCGCTATGTTTATATGGAACAGCTGCAGTATTGTACGCTATGTTTATATAAAACAGCTACAGTATTGTTCACTATATTTATATAAAACAACTGTAGTATTGTTTGTTATGTTTATATTAAACAGCTTCAAGTATTAAGTTTCAGTATTGTTCTATATGTTTATATAAAACAGCTGCAGTATTGTTCGCTAAGTTTATATGAAACAGCTGCAGTATTGTTCGCTATGTTTATATTAAACAGCTTCAGTACTGTTCGCTATGTTTATATAAAACAACTGTAGTATTGCTTGTTATGTTTATATTAAACAGCTTCAAGTATTAAGTTTCAGTATTTTTCTATATGTTTATATGAAACAGCTGCAATATTGTTCACTATATTTATATGAAACAGCTGTAGTATTGTTGTTATGTTTATATAAAACAGCTGCATTATTGTTCGCTATGTTTATATGGAACAGCTGCAGTATTGTTCTATTTGTTTATGTAAAACAGCTGCAGTATTGTTCACTATATTTATATAAAACAACTGTAGTAATGTTTGTTATGTTTATTTTAAACAGCTTCAAGTATTAGGTTTCAGTATTGTTCTATATGTTTATATAAAACAGCTGCAGTATTGTTCACTATATTTATATGAAACAGCTGCAGTATTGTTCGCTATGTTTATATTAAACAGCTTCAGTACTGTTCGCTATGTTTATATAAAACAGCTGCAGTATTGTTCACTATATTTGTATAAACAGCTGCAGTATTGTTCGCTATGTTTATATGAAACAGCTGCAGTATTGTTCGCTATGTTTATATTAAACAGCTTCAGTACTGTTCGCTATGTTTATATAAAACAACTGTAGTATTGTTTGTTATGTTTATATTAAACAGCTTCAAGTATTAAGTTTCAGTATTGTTCTATGTTTATATAAAACAGCTGCAGTATTGTTCACTATATTTATATGAAACAGCTGCAGTATTGTTTGTTATGTTTATATTAAACAGCTTCAGGTATTAAGTTTCAGTATTGTTCTATATGTTTATATAAAACAGCTGCAGTATTGTTCGCTATGTTTATATGGAACAGCTGCAGTATTGTTCGCTATGTTTACATAAAACAGCTGCAGTATTTTTCACTATATTTATATAAAACAACTGTAATATTGTTTGTTATGTTTATATTAAACAGCTTCAAGTATTATGTTTCAGTATTGTTCTATATGTTTATATAAAACAGCTGCAGTATTGTTCACTATATTTATATGAAACAGCTGCTGTATTGTTCGCTATGTTTATATGGAACAGCTGCAGTATTGTTCACTATATTTATATTAAACAGCTGCAGTATTGTTCGCTATGTTTACATAAAACAGTTGCAGTATTTTTCACTATATTTGTATAAAACAACTGCAATATTGTTTGTTATGTTTATATTAAACAGCTTCAAGTATTATGTTTCAGTATTGTTCTATATGTTTATATAAAACAGCTGCAGTATTGTTCACTATATTTATATGAAACAGCTGCAGTATTGTTTGTTATGTTTATATTATACAGCTTCAAGTATTAAGTTTCAGTATTGTTCTATATGTTTGTATAAAACAGCTGCAGTATTGTTCGCTATGTTTATATGGAACAGCTGCAGTATTGTTCGCTATGTTTATATAAAACAGCTACAGTATTGTTCACTATATTTATATAAAACAACTGTAGTATTGTTTGTTATGTTTATATTAAACAGCTTCAAGTATTAAGTTTCAGTATTGTTCTATATGTTTATATAAAACAGCTGCAGTATTGTTCGCTATGTTTATATGAAACAGCTGCAGTATTGTTCGCTATGTTTATATTAAACAGCTTCAGTACTGTTCGCTATGTTTATATAAAACAACTGTAGTATTGTTTGTTATGTTTATATTAAACAGCTT
Organism: Prosapia bicincta; assembly: GCA_036971475.1. Taxonomy (NCBI): domain Eukaryota; kingdom Metazoa; phylum Arthropoda; class Insecta; order Hemiptera; family Cercopidae; genus Prosapia; species Prosapia bicincta. The sequence continues at coordinate 188,360,286 of JBAIZL010000004.1, read as the reverse complement.
CAAGTATTAAGTTTCAGTATTGTTCTATATGTTTATATAAAACAGCTGCAGTATTGTTCACTATATTTATATGAAACAGCTGTAGTATTGTTTGTTATGTTTATATAAAACAGCTGCATTATTGTTCGCTATGTTTATATGGAACAGCTGCAGTATTGTTCTATATGTTTGTGTAAAACAGCTGCAGTATTGTTCACTATATTTATATAAAACAACTGTAGTATTGTTTGTTATGTTTATATTAAACAGCTTCAAGTATTAAGTTTCAGTATTGTTCACTATATTTATATGAAACAGCTGCAGTATTGTTCGCTATGTTTATATAAAACAGCTGCAGTATTGTTCACTATATTTATATGAAACAGCTGCAGTATTGTTCGCTATGTTTATATTAAACAGCTTCAGTACTGTTCGCTATGTTTATATGAAACAACTGTAGTATTGTTTGTTATGTTTATATTAAACAGCTTCAAGTATTAAGTTTCAGTATTGTTCTATATGTTTATATAAAACAGCTGCAGTATTGTTCGCTATGTTTATATGAAACAGCTGCAGTATTGTTCGCTATGTTTATATTAAACAGCTTCAGTACTGTTCGCTATGTTTATATAAAACAACTGTAGTATTGTTTGTTATGTTTATATTAAACAGCTTCAAGTATTAAGTTTCAGTATTGTTCTATATGTTTATATAAAACAGCTGCAGTATTGTTCACTATATTTATATGAAACAACTGTAGTATTGTTTGTTATGTTTATATAAAACAGCTGCAATATTGTTCGCTATGTTTATATGGAACAGCTGCAGTATTGTTCTATATGTTTATATAAAACAGCTGCAGTATTGTTCACTATATTTATATAAAACAACTGTAGTATTGTTTGTTATGTTTATATTAAACAGGTTCAAGTATTAAGTTTCAGTATTGCTCACTATATTTATATGAAACAGCTGCAGTATTGTTCGCTATGTTTATATAAAACAGCTGCAGTATTGTTCACTATATTTATATAAAACAACTGTAGTATTTTTTGTTATGTTTATATTAAACAGCTTCAAGTATTAAGTTTCAGTATTGTTCTATATGTTTATATAAAACAGCTGCAGTATTGTTCACTATATTTATATGAAACAGCTGCAGTATTGTTCGCTATTTTTATATTAAACAGCTTCAGTACTGTTCGCTATGTTTATATAAAACAACTGTAGTATTGTTTGTTATGTTTATATTAAACAGCTTCAAGTATTAAGTTTCAGTATTGTTCTATATGTTTATATAAAATGGCTTCAGTATTGTTCTTTATGTTTAAATAAAACAAGTAATTCTTTGAGTCAATAAATGGACGCCTTAGTGCAAAGCGGAACGTTTTTTTATGGCTCACACGGGTGTACGAGTCTGTTGTTAAAATTCAAGGAAACCTGACGAGACAAGTTGTAATTTAAGTTAGTATTTTGAATCATTATTAAAATCTTTAAAAGTAAATATTTACACAAAATAAATATTTAACAGTGTAGTGTATTGAAAAAAGTGACAAAATAATTGCATTTTTATTTCTATTTCTTTATATTATGAACAAATTCACAATTATTTTTAATATTATACCATTAATTGGTTCTATTGAGGTATTTAATTGAAAATTTATTAGCTTACTCATAGATTAATAATTAGGACGAATGTTATTAACAATACAAATAGGAATAACACTATTAGTTAATTATTTCCTATTTTACTTATTAATAACAGTTACTTCAATTTATTTCTTTAAATTTATAAAAGTCAATTACTTGAATCAACGTTTAATTGAAAGAACAATACCCTTAAACACTAATGTTTTGAAACAAATTTTGTTTTAAAATGTCCTTTTTAATACATATTTTTAAAATAATTAAAAAGATTGCATTTATTTTATAAAAATAAATATAAAGTATATTCTCGACTTTTAATATCGATGTCATTCAAAGGATTTTGCCTCTGTAGAGAAAAGAATAGTAAATTACCAGAAGGGTATCACTAGCTTTATTACTTAGTATGGTTAAGGGTTTTAAAATAAAGATGAATTACAAGTTAAAGTACTACATAAATACATTAATTATCATAAGAAAGCATTGTTTATTTTCATAGTCATATAAACAATGCCTCTATAACTACTCTATCTTTTTACATTTTAAATTTCCATGACTATTTATAAAATTTATTACTTTATAAATTACAGTTTGTACTTACATCGTGACCTTGAACCGAATGGTATGAACGGTTTATAATATGGCGTATAATCGCAGAACCATTGCGAGGGTCTTCGCCATTGTCGAAAATTTCAGTCAGTGCTCGTGCATATATCATGACTGCATCATAAAGGTGGGCGGCGTGTATAGGGACCTGGAATTAACATGTTTTGGAATTATCACAGATACATCAATTTAGTAGCATCAGATGCTGTAATCTTATCTACAACTTAAGGTACAAGCAAATATATTTATTGCGTTGTTGGAAACATTAATAACAAAAAGCCTTTGAAATGCGCGAATAATATAATTACATCAAGCGTTCAGAAACATTCAGAGTATAGTTACCACCTTCATTGTTGCGGTGTGTCAGTGTTTCATTACACCCACACAGCATTCACTGTCATAGATGGAGTTTAATTTAAATTTGTCCCAGTAAATTGCTTCACTTATCCACTTATTGGGCAAATAAACCCATATCAATACTTATTATAGTTGCCTTGAGAACAACAATAAATAATTTTAAAATTCTTTATAAAATTATTATTTTTATAAAACATATTTTGTTGTTATAATTTTGACATTTTAAATTTATTCTTCTTTGAAACAACTTTAAGAAAATAAAATGGGTCAAAAATCGGTAATTAGATAAAAATATATAACAATAAAACACTCATATAAAAGTTAGGTAATTTTATTAAATAGTAATATATAAAAATTAAAAGAATGGGAAGTTACCAAAACCTAAACACGTTTCGATATTTATATGGATTTTAAAATCTTTCCCTAAGATCATTCCTCGTTTTACAACATATAGTTTAGAGAATAGTGTAATTGATAGAAAAAATGAATTTACAAATTATATTGAAAATATAGGACGTGGAAAAATATTATAAAACGTGGACAACTTTCCCAGACGTTGATTTTCCAGTGTAACATTTTTAATCTAGAACTAATGGAAAGGAATTTATTTCATCTAGTAAGAAAGTAGGCAATTCAACTATTCCTTCAAATTTAGCCTACTTAACAAGCAAGATTTATTTTGAAAAATATATTAGAAATAAATATCTTTAATAATCTATATTCGCTTAAACACGTTTCCCATCATTAATTAAGTTATAGATTTTGGTTGTTAATTTTTAACTAAGTTTATTGTTTATATAATTAAATGAATCTAAATACAGTTTTGTGAAGTCAAATCTCAAAGCATTGTATCATGCCTCTATATCAGACTCGTTCATCCACTTCCACCATAGTTCTGAAGAAAATTTAGTTACATTTTATTTCCAAATAAACGATTGAATACTGCAGTCATTTGATGGAAATTACTGTTACGTCACATCCGGCAGCATTCAAACAGGTTTATCAGGTTCATGTTACTGCAGTAATGAAATTCTGTGAAGAATTCAATTCTAGAAAACACGATTTAGTTTTAAATCCAGATATGTCCTTCTAAATAAGAAGCGGTAATATTCAAAGATACGAATAAAATTTATGTTATTAAGTTGTCTCATATACAGATCGTGAGGTTCTAAATAACTAGAATGTTTTTTTTTTATCTGGCAGTGTTTTTTCAGTTCTTTAGTAGTTACTCTAAATGCTCAGTAGCCTGTTTATTTTATATGTACATCTACATAAGTTGTGTATTCTGTGTTAAAAAATATGTAAAATACAATAGCTGAATATTTATAAATATCTTTTCTACAAGTATTTTATGTTAATGTTAAATTAGTAACAATGATTTTTGGAAACTAACTTTTTTTGAAATTATCTTTTTACATCTACCCTTAAATTTTTGCAGGCTATAAAAACGCGGCCGGTTTGTATCTATTTCAGACCTTCTTTTCTATCCAAGACAAAAAGCTTCCGTTTCTATCTAAGACTTATCAGAAGGTTTAAGTACTACTAAAGTTTACACATGAAAAATGAATAAAAGGTATCTCTAAAAAGATCAATATGAATTATGTTTTCTTGGTCTTCTTTTATCTACACAGATTTTAAGGTTAAAAATTAGCCTAATATAACTTGTAGTATTTTTGAAACCATAATTTTACCTTAAAAGCGTTAACTAACAGGTCTTAAACAACGCTTAGAAAAGCTTTACAACACAAAACCAAAGGTCATAACAAAAACACTCTAAAGGTACTTGATAAAACTAGAAATCAAACATAATCCCAATATAATTTTTGTAAGACCAAAACTGACCTCAGAGAATATTTAAAAGAAGGACAGGTACTGTTTTAAGCACATTCAAGACGCAAGTATCACATAATCACTGAAAATTAAGAAATCTACATTTTGTTTAACATCTCGGTTTTAATAGGTATCTATGTTTCGCTGGATAAGCTTACAGTATTTTTGATAGGTAGTTGTACATTTTACATACGAATAAGACCTGTCGCGTGCCAGGTGTAGAGTTAATATTAACAAAAGCCTTTTCCAGAAAAGCAGTGCTTTATTCAAGCGTTTTTAAAAATGATTGCACATTGATTTGATTGGAAACCAACCAAGTATTGAATGAAAGTAACACAAAGTTTGAGTGGTAAACGTGATCATAAAGCACGAATCTTAGGCGATTACACAGTATCGTAATGGTAGATTTATTCGGTTTTATCATATTTTTAACAAACAATTTTGATTGAAAATCAAGTAAATATAGGTGAAATAATATATATATATATATATATATATATATATATATATATATATATATATATGTGTGTGTGTGTGTGTGTGTGTGTGTGTTGCAGCGGAGCAAGCACCGCACAGCGCCGCCTCCACCCTTGAGCCGCCGCAAGCTCAGAATTTTGACAAGGACTATCCTGTCCAAAACTAAGATACTGTGCAATGACCCGCCAAAATCAGCCAGAGAACAGGTCACTGGACTTTAATATAAAATCCTAACTTTTTGAAATTTAACTCTTTGGGTACGTATTTCCCGGGGAATGAGTTCTTTGAAGAGATCTTTATGGCGAAATGACCCTTTAGCTTTAGAAGTGTGTAAGAAATCTATTTTAAATTATAACACTATTGCTTTGTTGGCAAGCTAGTAAAAAATACGTTTTTTGTTTACATTTTAATTTATTACTACAGCACAGTTTGTACACATCTTACATCTACTAGCTCTGTAAATTCTGAATACTACATTAATTTTATTCTTTCTTTGTCTTTTTTTTTTGTACTACAAGTTCTGAGAAATTTTATCTTTAATTATTAATTTCAGATGGAAAATTTTACTTTAGCTAGGTTCCCTTTAATCTTTTAATATTTAAAAACAGCAATCATATTAAAAACCAATGTAACCCTTTAAACTAAACGATTGTTATTTCTAATTTAGAAGTTAATTCAATAAGCAATTTTTCTATAAACAATGCAATTTTTTTGAAAATTCTTCAACTCTAAAAAGAAATTTTATTTGAATTTAAATTAATAAAATGTCAACCTTCTCCCAAAAATGTTCAATATTAAATTTTTAGTTAAATGAAAAAGAGAGAAATTAACCTCTGACGTTAAACTCAGGATCACTCCTAAATCCAGGTCGTTTACTCTTTCTTCGCCCTCGAGATCGTTCTGGGGTGGCCATGTTGGAATGAAGGCGTCCCTGATTTTGGCTGTTGGCGTCTCTACTGCGAAGTCTTCGTCTCCAACGCCTAGGATGTTCCTTATGAGTTGTAATAGTTGAGTGTTATGTCCCCACTTCGAAACTCGAAAAGATTTGACCTTCCACTTTCCATTTATTTATTTGCATCGTCCTATTTAAAATTTAATTAACATTTTTCTTTTATACGGTTCTATTTTATAGTTTGAATTTAAAATTTGAAGTCCACTTTTATTTAATTTTATTTTCACTGTTCATTTTTTCATTGTTCATTAAAAACAAGTTTTAATTTAAATTTAGAAGCACTTTCCTTTAAACCTGGAGCGTACTTACACGTTGTTAACCGTTCGAAGTACCAAGCCACGCTGCTCCTTTTCACCCCCGCTTGGCTTTCGCGTTCCCACGAAACGTATATCACACCACGCTTTGTCGACCAATGGGGTGGCTTTTATAATTTACGTCACGACATCAGGTGACATTTGCCGATGGTCTGTTTACCTATCCCACACAAGGTTGGCCTCACTCCAAAATGATCAAATTATTGTCTGTTTCTTTAATTTTGGTTAAACTCCTTTATTTGGCGTTTTCGCGATTTTTGGTACAGGGCATTTCTCTTTCCTCTTGAAAAACCTCGTCTCCTCGAATGTCGATGGTGGTTGTAGGTGTATTTTGAGGTTTTCTCTCCTTTCCATGTAATTCACTTGTTTTTTGAAAATATACTTAACCCCTTATCCCTGCTAATGGCTTAGCTTTCACATTTTTAAATTACGAAATTACAATATCATTGCGACGGTATTGATTCTGCCCGTCGCAGTGTGTGTGTGTGTGTGTGTGCGCTAAAAATGAAAAACAATATTCTAATTTAATGATAAGCACACAAATAGGCTAATTAAATTATACTATCTGTGAAATAGAGTAATAAAACAACCCACTTTCCCATAAAATTGGTTTTAACAAGTTGCAATTATTTCGGAGTATTAAATCATATCTGCTTGCTGAATATTTTTCTGTGCTAATTGTGTTAAAAATTAATTATTACGTTTTAATGTGATTTAACATTTTCTGTACCAATAATTACAGAAATATTCAGTTATAATCTACTTTGTGTTCGTTTTATAACAACGCAACTAATATGGTTGCCAGTAAATTTGATAATCAAATATGATCGAAACTAATTTTTAACATAATTTCTTGAACAATGATTAAAATCTTGCTAAAACAGTATTAATAAATTTTTACTGAGTGTGAAATTAAAAATGATGTAGGATACTAATACTAAATAAAAGACTCAGGCTGCATTTATTATAAAAAATAATAATTCGGAAATCATAGAAATTAATTGAGTAAATTTTAAATAGCAGTATTGATGAATGTTATAACTTGTATAAGTGGCCCGTGTATGTACTCATTTTACGTTTTGCTGTTGTAAGGATGACATAAGGATTAAGAAACGTTTGATAAAGTCATTACAATTCATTAACGTACAGAAATTAAAACAACCAACAGAGTGTTTCCATTTTCTTCTTCTGAATAACAATATAGTGTGGCCTGGTGAAGATAAAATAATAGCAAGCGACTAAATACACGAGTAATAAAAGAACAAGTAATAAAGCACTATTGTATGTTTGAAATAAATTTTAAAGGTAAAATAAAAGTCTTTAAACCAATTGTATTGTGTATTTTCCCTTAATTGAATGCCAGATAAATGCGACACATTGGCGGAAGCACTGCAATAAATTGAAATGAAATTTACGACCTCTTCTACTCTTCGAGACATTACGATCTTGAGTTATTTAATTTTTAATAGTCTTACAGTCGACGCAGTCTGAGTTTAGAGGTGAAATTAAATTTCTTTATTTGTTTTTTTTCTGTAGTTTTACGTCGATCAACCAGTATAAAAATGACACCTCGAACAATCAGAAAAGATCATTTCCCCAAGTATTGAAGGTAACTTTCCTGAAATGATCCTATTCTCTATCGAGGTCATAATAAAGTGTCTAGCCTCTTGGAAGAAGCATTATAAGCGAGGAAGGGTGTATGAAGTTAGGAAGGACTAAGGAAAATTATAATAATCCTTCCTTAGGATACTGGAAGTAGAGAAACATTATATCATCACTTGGACAGGATGACTTACCTTACTTAGATATTACCCAATATCAAGAGCACAGTGGTACAATATATTACAATAAAAATATTGGAAAGAACCCCAATACCACAAAAATAATCAAAAATAACAAATAAAACAAGTTACTTAAGATTAAACCCTTATGTACATTTCGATGACCATGTCATCATCATCAGAGGTTCTTATTACAAAATACAACTAGCACACAAGAAGTAACAAACTAGAATGATACCAATCGTTCTCCGCGGTCGCTATATATAGGCGTGAAGTAAGCTCCGCCCCTTCTCCACCCTCGACCGACAAATAACAATCGGCCATCAGGAACCAAATAGGTTAAGTCAAAAAGTACATTATAATAATACATATGTAATAAAAACTACAGCAATAACAGTAAATAAACTAAAAGTAATTAAATTAATATATCGTATTTGAAGAAAGCTATTTAAGTAAAGTATATAATGGTGATTTAGGAATAGGTCCTTTATCTGCATTCATTAATTTACAATTTGATTTGACTATAAAAACACTTTCATAACTATTAAGTAACTTTTTTGAGTTTATACATTTAGCTAAAATAACATTTTTATCTAAATCATGCTGATTACTAAGGACATGTTCTGCTACACTTGATTTTTCAGGTCTATCATATTTAATGTGCGCAAGATGTTCTTTATATCTAGTTACAATTTTTCTTTTTGTTTGACCTATATACATCTCATTACAAGTACTACAAATTATCATTTAAATACCTGATTTTTCCAACATTGGAATTTTATCTTTCGGGTTACATAATAAATGCTTGAGTTTATTTTGAGTTTTATAGGCTATCTTGACATTTACCTTTTTTAAAATAGAGTCTAACCCTTTTGTTAAAATATTATCGAAAAGTAAACTAATAAAATTACATTTTTTAACTTCTTTTTGAAGAGGGGTAGTTGTGTTCAAAACATATTTTAATCTTTGTTTTCTAACAATATTATCTATAAATTTGGTATCAAAATCGTTATATCTAGCCACTCCTTTGATATAATTAATTTCCTTATAAAATCGTCTAGGACTAAGTGGTACATTGATCGCTCTGTTAACCAAACTGTTAAATGCTGCTATTTTATGTGTATAACAATGGTTGGATACTATTTAAAATATATCTGTTATTGTTAGTAGGTTTCCTGTAAATATCAAATTCAATTTTTTAATGATTTTTAATACACAGAATATCTAAAAATGGTAAACGATTATTAGTTTCTAATTCATACGTAAACTTAATGAAACTATGTATGCTATTAAGTTGGTTAACAAAAACATCAACATTACATTTACTGTTGGTATTGGGGTTCTTTTCCAATATTTTTATTGTAATTACTTGGATATGTTCTCAAACGGGAGTAAGTAGAGCGGCCTACCGTTCCTCATTTTGTACTTGAAATAATTACAAATACTTATTACACTTTTGCTATTACTTGCAGACTTTTTGTTAACTAAAGGTTGTTAAATTGTTAACTTACACTTGAAGGAAACGTTTTGCCTTACGACTTCTTCAGCCTCGTATTTTTGCCGCTAGGAATGCTGCAGTTGTGCTTCCTCAGTACCATTTTTTGAAAGTTAGAAGTGATGTGATCGAAGATTATGTATGATCTGTGCCGTGTTTGTTTATTTAGGATGTCATTTTTATGTATGTTGCTATGTCTATATATTTCATATTGCTCTAGTGTGTTTAATTGATGGCATTTGTTGCATGTGTGGAGGATGCTCATGTTATTTTCCATACTTTTGCATGAGTGTTTAGTGTCCATGAAGTGGTTTGCGAAGGTGGATTCAATAGTAGGTGCAGTGCGCTTTTTTGTTCTTTATATCTTTCGGCGAAAGATCTGCCTGTTTGTCCAATATAGAACTTATGGTAGTTGTTGCATTTTAGTTTGTATAGTCCTAGGTTATTGTATGTGTCGGTATTGTTATTAATGCTGTCTGAAAGCCAAAGGGCTATCTACTATTGAATCCATCTTCGCAAATTACCTCCTGGACACTAAACACTCATTCAAAAGTATGGAAAATAACAAGAGCATCCTCCACACATGCAACAAAGGCCATAAAGTAAACACACTAGAACAGTATGAAATATATAGACATAGCAACATATAAAAATGACATCTTAAATGAACACACACGGCATAAATCACACATACTCTTCGAAAACATCACTTCTAGCTTTCAGAAAATGGTACCAAGGGAGCACAACTGCAGCATTTCTAGCGGCAAAAATACGAGGCTGGAGAATTCGTATGATGAAAACGTTTTCTCCAAGTGTAAATTAACAATTTAACAACCTTTAGTTAACAAAACTCTGGTCTCAGGTAATAGCAAAAGTGTAATAAATAATTAAAAACCAGCTTGTCATGAACAGCAACAAGATTTCGATAATTAAAAATATCTGAATAAATTTTTATTTCTCTAGGGTTTCCCACATTAATGTAATAAAGTGTGATACTAATTTTGTCTTTGTCTTTTGTAAAATTATCAAAATTTTAGCCTTCCTTCTGAAGCTAGAATTCTGCTAACAGAACATTTTATATAATAGGAATATTATTATACCGTAGGTATATAACAGTAAATATACTGATCTGACATATCCAAAACATATGTTAGAATAACAATCAACAGAAGAACTGTGAACAATATATGATTCATCCGTTGAATCAGCACTCCCAGTCAAGTTGTTAAAATCAAAAGAATAGCTAAACTGGAATTTTTTTCATATTGTAGTATTTGATGTTATGTGATTTAACCCTATTTATAAGTGATAGAGCTTGAAGCTTTCAACACAGTTTATGGGAGGACAAGAATACAATAATATTTGGTTATTGCACTATTTACAGAAAAAGATAATTACATAAAAATATTTTCTGTAACAATTATCTATTTGAAAATATTTACTCAAGACTAAAAGAAGGAAACAACTATTTAAATATATGTTGAAACACGTTTTAAGACAGAAATGCCCATATCTATAAATATTTACTAATAAAATCAATTAAAATTCATTAAATAATAAAATATTAGGACAATCTCTATAAGCTTATGTCTATATACAGACCTAGGTAAAATTATTAGAGTTCTTTTTAATATCGTGTTAAAAGTTGTATTACTGTAAATATTTAATTGTTTATTTGATACAAAAACTCCATTTGACATAAAATATGGATAAAAATGTTACACTGCAATTTTTTCTACCTTAAACTAAGTCTAACGTCTTCAATCTCAAACTAGACTAATGGCTTCTCTGGATATTTAAACGAGTGAGGACAACGTAATAAACATAAATAAGGATGACCGCCGGACCTAATGTTTGATAGAAACGTCTGCAACTAAGAACGAAAAATGTAACTCAATATAATTTTAGATGGAAAATTATATACTTTTAAGTTATTTTTTTTCTCATTTTCAGATTTTCAAAGAAGAATGTACTGGGTTCATTAAAAAAATGCTTGAATGTATAAAATAGGCTGTGTTCCTCCATCTTTAGGGAATTTGTTTGTGTCGCTTTCAACATTATCTGAACAGTTACAGAGGTAAATGTAGCTCTTGGGATTTAAAAGCTGTTAGAATGAATTCGGATGAACTAAATGAAACCACTACATATATTACAAACGATAAAAGGTAAGTTATATTGCGCTATCCTTTACTTCGACCCTTTCAACACAACGATTATAAATGAAGCCAAATATAATCTCTTTCAAACAAAATTTTAAAGCAATATATATATATATATATATATATATATATATATATATATTATAACATAATGTACGAGGCTTTAGATTAAATTCAGTTAGTTGCTAAAATAATCATCTGTAGAATTAAGCAAGGAAAGACACAAATAGTTTTTCTAGTGCGGACAAAGCAGGTACCATGTCATTTTCCTTTTTCAGGAAAGCTATAAGTTTCCGGCAACCATAGTTTCCGGTTTCTCTATGGTCCGGCAACCATAGACAATAGAGAAGGGTCCATAGTGGTTAAGACGGGAATTCCAGCGGCCGATATAGCCTGGGAAAATAACCGTGTACCGTTAGGTTTAGCTAATTGTAGAACTGTGGGAAACTTACAAAGAACGTATTGGTGGTAGTGGGAAAGAATAGATTTTTAATAAAAACTAAATGATCGGGAGTTTAAAAGAAGTTTGAGGAGAGTTTGATTAAATTAAGTAAAGAGTTTTTTTATAAGTAAAATTTAAACAGTGCGACGTAAAAGTTTTTTTGAAATATAAAGTAAGTTTTTTTTGTGTCAAGTGTAAGCGCAGAAGGTAATAACCAAGGCCATGATTCCAGGGACTCTTCAGAGCAATAAGTATTATTTGAATATATGTGTAGCCAACAGACATCTATCTTTTAGTTCAGAACAAATTTTAATTTCATCAAAATCTATAAACATTATTCTAGTTTCACCATTTCTAATTTAAAAAGCAAAGTTCCCATAATAGCGACCCAAGAGCAAGAATAAAATTTTTTTTGTTGTTATGTTATTTTATTAGAAATCTAAAGCCTCAGAAGTCCACCAATTATCATTGTAATATTAGTTAAGATATCAATCCTGTCACTGCAAAATATTAATATAAATTTGGAATAATGTGTAGAGTTAATTGAAGAGAATAAATGCAAATGATGTTTAAAAATTGATAAGATTGTTAATTCTTTATAAAGCTGAAGGTGTGACATTAATAGGTAAGGTAAATAAATAACATTAAAATATAAATTTAATTATAACAAAAGTTAAGTTATAATATATATATATCGGTCTGTCCAAAGCTTGTTTTCCAGTCCTCTATCTCTGATTTCTCTCCATCTAGGTCGTCGTCATTCTTGTCTTTACATGTCTTCCTCGGTTATTTCTTTCGTCTATACTTCTGTCTGTGGTAATTATTATTCCTAAATATTGATTTTAATTGTAGTGTACAATCAGGCCCGCCCAGAGAAGTTTCAGGTCCCTAGGCAAACACGAGTACGGGCCCAATGGGCAAGCATGAGTAAAAGCCGTCGGTCAAACATAATTACGGGCCCCTTCATTACTTTCAACATGGACTTATAGAACTCTGTATTTTGCATGGCATTATAAAAAAAAATATTGTTTCCTTGTTAAAACCAACTAATCTGAATCTAATCTCTGTGTGTTTTAGCAACTAACTAGTGTCTGGGATGGCTCGGTGGCTCTGTCGAGATCACGCGACCCTGCAGCATTGCACAGTCGCTTGCATCAGCAGTCGTTCCATACAAATCCATAAGAGCGGTATGACTCGACAGCTCTTTTATAAGCTTGAACGATTGCACATTGTACGTTTTATACTTTATTGATATAATGTTTTTATCTCTTTTACGGATCTCGTTAAACGAGTAATTATTTCCGCAGTAAAATAAAACACCAACAGTAAAAATATATCTGGGTATTTCCTCCTCCCCCCCCCCTTCTTTCTTGGTGGGCATGTGTAAAATCTTCTGCCTATAATCGATCTCATTGTGTTTCTGTTCTCTCCCAATAAACAAATATTTTGTATTTTCCCCAATGGCCGGTATTCTTAGCTTGGTTTCCGTGTCATTTATCAGATATCCTAATGAGCAGTTGATCAGTTGCAAATGTCAACTTATATGTTGAATTATTATCAACTGGGGTTATCTTACATTTACATTATCGCCTTCATGGTTTTGGTGTTTGTTTGAGAAACAACGTAGACAGTTGGCAGCGTTCCTGTTTGAGGCCTTTCGTGACTGAGAAACCCACGCAGACCCTGTTTCCGAACTTGATCTTCGCTGTAGAGTTGCTATAAAAACAATTCTACGCTGCAATTACATTCACATTTATGTTAGTACTGAGCAATGCTCCCCATAGTTAGTTTTGTGGTACCATTTCATGTACATTCTTCAGATCCTCGAAGCAACAAGTACATTTCTTGGTTGATTCCAATAACATTTTCTATAATTTGATTATGCGTAGAAACGTTGCTCCACCGTTGGTCTTCCGGTCCTGAAACCACATTGAGCCTCAGCCTCGACATCATATTCATTCTCTATTCGCATTTTATTTAATTGTCCATATAGACGGCTTATGAGCTTGTAACGGCAATGCTCCTGTTATTTCTCCAATCGCGTCTGCTGATTTTTTTAGTAGATATAAGGGAGGATTTTCACTCAACTGAAACCACTCTTCCATTGATAAAGCTCTGAAGTATATTTTCCCTAGCACCCTTTGTTACTTCGCACGGTATATATCTAAATGGTTTTGTTATTTCTGAGCACCTCACAGATATATTTAACTTCCGTTGTGTATAAGGTAACATTAAATGCTAGTGTGTTTATATTCTGAGTACATTCATTGTCCATAAATTCTGGCTTATCTTCTATTAACAGTTCATTGAAATAATTGTCTCATTGCTTTAATGCGATTACTGATATTATATCACTCTTTCTTTCCTGCCTCATAGAGTTTAGGAAGTGAACTTATAACTTCTGAGGTTACTGCAGTACTATTGCTTTTCCAATAAAGTTGTCCTTATTACTCGTTAAGTCATCATAATTCACTGCACACACCCCTATATCAATATTTTCTCCCTTTCATTGTCATATTTACTTTGAATAGTCTCTAATTTTTGGTTTTCGAGATGTTACACATCTCCTGAATATTTATGTACCAGTAAAGCAACGCCTCTTTGGGCATATTTTGCCTTTAGTAACCCTCTATTACTAAAAACAAAATATGTTGTGTTTTTGAGGCTACCTCAATATCTACATTGAATAGCCTATATGTACTTCACTAATTTTTTGTCCAAAACATTGAACATTGCAAGTGCCAAAACTCTATGACCGTTTCCGAAGTTTGTGTCGTCACCGTAAAATCCGTCGATGTCGCAACCCCTATACCTGGAGGATTAGGGTTTTGATTTTTTTAGAGTCATCCTTTTCCTAGATGGCTTGCTTTCACTACAGCTTAGGAATAATATGTACCCCTCCTGCTGATCCACGGGTGGTATTTTATTTTACCAGTTTAGCTGGTAAGGGAAATCACCGATCCGCAAACTGGAGAAGCACTTCAGGCGTAATCATGTTATTTTGATTAACCATAATGAATAAAAAAATACTTTTAATTTATCATTTTTTTAATAGCAAGCAATAGCAATAAACGTAAATATTAGGAATGTATACATTCATTTTTTATATACACTAAAATAAAAGTTAATTTTAAGTAAAATAATTCAGATTAAAATTAATATTTACTTACGGAAATACTGTTGAAAATTGACTTGTGGTAAGGAACACAAAATGGCGGCTGTACAGATATTCGCTTAGCTTTGTCGCACATTTCTCTGGAAAAAATTTATGAAAATAACAAAATTAAATTTCTAGTTGAACAATCTAAAAATATTTCATTAGATTGTATTTTTTTACAAAATATTTCAACTTGTCGAAAATGTTGTAAAGCGTACCTCTAAAAAGATAACTGATAACTTAATTTACGTTTACAACGGTAAAAACTGAGACAGTATACTATAAATCTCACTACACTTTAGTTTAATATAACAAGCAGACTAGTTTCGATGACGACATCAACTTGATCAATTCTTTGCTACTAATTAGTGCTCGAAACTAATCTATTTTAATATACTACTGCATTTGTTTTAATAAACTAATGTATAGTGAGATTTAGAGTAAACTGTTTTGTGTTTTACCGTTGTGAATTGTTCTCACTAGCTAAGCTGTAATTTGCTTGATAATCAGTAATTTACGCTGTTTGAGCATTTTTATAAAATAATCAGTTCATAATAATTAGTAGTTTGATGTAAGTTTTATTAAACAAAAACAGTCTTCTATAAATTAACTGTAGGTAAATTATCAGTAAACTTTAAGAAAATTGGTTAAAATGGGGTATAACTATAAATAGTAATAAAAAACGGAAAAATAATACAATCATTGTTTGTCATACCTCTAAAGATGTATACTTGTTAACCGAAGTGTACATCAGGGCAGAATATAAATATTTGTAGTTAAAGGTATTTTCGTATCATTTATTATTATTTAATCACAGTAAATTATTCTAAATGAGTAGTCTATAACTTTTTCAACATGAATAAATAAAATATAAGAAACAATTATGAGATAACAAACATAAGTAAACCTAGCAGTAGCCGCACCTACAGAATAAACCGTCTTATAAAACCTGCATCAACTTTGTATTTATAAGTAATAAAACAATAACGTGTTATAAAATGCAGCTAATAAAAATATAATTACTAAATCGCATTTAAGTACTAAAATATTAAGTATATGGTGGTTGTAATTACAAAAGATTTTTACAAAACAATAATATAAACAGTTGTACGTAAATTAAATGTGTTGTAATGCAATAGATTTACAGATATGTAACCTCTAAAAACGTTTCCACATCAACCAGAAGACGTTATCAAATCCATTCTTAACACTAAGCGATGATTTTGTTAAAAGTGTTATAAATTGTAATGATTTATTGTGGAGAATTGTCTGTTGAGCCCAGATAGTTGACTTGACTGTACTACAAGTGACAAGCAGGTCTGATCAACCTGGAGATAATCTTATCAGTTGGAATGTCAATAATGTTGCAGCACCAACTGGCAAAACAAAGGTCAAGTTCAGTTGTCCTGTGCTTGGCAGACATATGATTATGTAGGAGATTTAATGAAATTAATTCATGAAGGCTCCACGACAACACCAGCCATTTTCCTGTCAGAGATCCCTCCTAGCTTAAACCTGGACATTAGCTAAGGGATTTCTCTGAGAGCTGTTGGTCTGACTGTAGGTCTATCCATCTATCTGTCTGTCTGAGACCCACTTGTTACCAGGTTACTATATCGGCGGCCTACTCCTGCCTATGCTGTTGAAGTCACGGTTGGGTTAGAACTACTGTGGCCCAGACCTACCTACCTCCCGGGTCTGCGGGGAAGTTATCTTTTTATTATGAAACTTTGAATATAGATCAATTTTCAATTTCCATACTAGACTTAGCTTGTAACAATATCAAGGACCACTACATATCTTACTTCCTATCCCTACCAGGAGGCTACCGTGAACTATTGGGGAAGAAAATCAGCTTCCCACCATACACCTTAGCTAGTACATTTACATTTATAACTTATCTGTGTTTGTTAGTGTGAATTTATTAGTGTTCTTATATATGTATATATACATTGTTACCTATATTAGTATTCAATTTCAGTGGTGGTCAACCAAATTTAATATTAAGGTAATAGGTATTAGGTTTAGAGTCATGTGTAAATTTTTATTAATATTGGTTTAATAAATAGTTAATATCGATTATTGTCACATCAGATCTTTTGAGAATATTTTATGAAAATTTAACGTCAGTGATACCTCTGTATGAAACTGTCCACTATCTCTCCCACTCTCCCAATTGGCTGGCTGTCGTAGCCCGATTAACATTCATACGAGAGCGTTAGGCTTTTCCTTGTACGGGCCTAATCTAACTACTGCAAGAGAACAAGGTGGCGGGCGCCCCGAGCAAAGATTACTTTAAACTTTTGTCAAGGATATGACAAGATAAAATTGATTTTGAATTGTGATACCCACCCCCTAGGCTGAGCCAAACTGGGACCGCTACAATATGCTTATAAGAAACATTTTATGTTTTCATGGTTCAAAAGAAAAATCATATTCAATATTAAAGCAACAAAACGAGGACAAATAAAAATTCTGCCTCTGTAATAAATTTCGTAATAAATGTTTACCATGGTACCTGGTAAACAAATGTTTATCATGGTATCTGCAGGGTTAATGTAGGTTTATTTATTAATCAAAATCAGAAATTTGATGTAATTTGACTGCCTTCTAAATGTAAATTAAAACCAACTTTTAGTCTGAATTGTTTAACTATTTTAATAAACTTAATAACACGTGGAAGAAATCTGATACCACATTTACATATTGTGAAGAGATGAAGAATTGTTTTCAAGGACACATAAATATTCAATAAAGGGGTTTTCATTTCGTGAAAATATTTAAGCGAGATATATTTTTTTTATCCTCACAACAATAAAAACGTTTTTCCAGGTAATAATAATCAATCACTTTTACATTAGTTTATGACTATTCGAACTTTAAATTTTGTAATTTTGTAAAAACTTACTGAGACAAAACGTTTTCGATCGCTCCTTGGCGATCTTCATCAGTGTCTTTAGCTTGGAGTTGTTCTTAGGTTAAGCGGTGACGGTTTTAAAGGTAGGTTTTCGATGGTATCAAAGAGTATGTGTGATTTGTATTGGCTTTGTATTGGCTTTGTTCGTTTAATATGTTTTGTATTTTGTGTTTTGGGAGCCTCAACACACTAGAACACACTAGGAGATTATGAAATTTACAAACACTCAAAAAACACAAGATATGAACATATTAAACGAACAAACCCAATACAAACCACACATACTATTTGATACTATCGAAAACTTGACTTTAAAACCGTCACTGCTTAACCTAACAAGAACTCCAAGCAGAAGACACTGATGAAGATCGCCACGGAGCGATAGAAAACGTTGTCTCAGTAAGTTTTTACAGATTTACAATATTAAAAGTTTATATAGTAATAAAGTAAAGTAAAAGTGATTAATTAAGTTTCACCGAACGTAATGGATTATAATATTCAATAATAGTTATAAATTTTGAAAATTAATTTGTTTTGATAGGTTCAATACTAAAAAATTTAAACAATATCTATCTATCTATCTGTCTATATATATATATATATATATATATATATATATATATATATATATATATAATATCAAATGTGTTTTCCTGTTAGAATATATTTAAGATCAAATAATATACACAAATACAGGAATAATTAATTTATTGAACAATAAACTCAAAGCTTTTCGTTGGTTTGCATTACCAACATCTTCAGGAGTTCATTGTAACTCCTGAAGATGTTGGTAATGTAAACCAACGAAAAGCTTTGAGTTTATTGTTCAATAAATTAAATATTCCTGTATTTGTGTATATTATTTGATCTTAAATATATATATATATATATATATATATCATTTGATTTCACATTTAGAATTACATAAGTTTAGCAGAATACAAAAAATATTCATTACTTAAAATCTTAACAAAGTTTTTTGTTGACATAAACAAATAATTATTTTTGAAATAATATAAGTAAGTTAACCGTGTAGCCATATTAAAGACAGTAACCATATTGGCAAGGCTCTTTTACAATCACAATAATAACATACAAACAAATAATATGTTTTCAACTATTTCAAAGAATCATACATATTTTTAATCACTTAAACAATAATAAGATTCGCCGAACTTAATGGACTATAAAATTCAAGAATATAAATATTTGTGAAAACCCTAAAATGTAGTATACATAACTGGCCGGGATCACTCTAGCCATTTTTGGAACTGGGACCTGGGAATCTGTAACAATATGTAAATGATTTGAATATACCGAATGCTACAGAATAATGAAGCATTTTTTTTATAGTTGTTCTAAAGTAATTGATTTTTTTTATTTGTAAACTAAATAAAATCTACAGTAATGAATTAAACACGTCAAACGTAAACCCGAAATATATTTTTTGAAAAACTTCTGGCAAAAATGTTTTTCAAGTTTTGATATTTTCAACTTTTAATAAAAGAAATATCCGGACAGACTCACGGAAATATTTTTAGATATACGTTGGAATATTTATCCCAAGAAAAAGCTATTAGTGGCTCTCGTAGGTAATAAAAATATATCCAGAGAAAACTAACATAATGTATTTAGTGTTTATTTTTCATTTATGAAAATTAAATAGCTTTAATGGCAAGTTAATTAGAGCATAACTATTAAAACAGTTTACTCTAAATCTCCTTACACATTAATTTATTATAACAAACAGACTAGCTTCGTGACGATGTTGCCTTCATCAGTTCTTGGCTACTACTGATCAGTGTAGTAGGTAAACCCTGGTGAATGCGACATTGTCGTCGAAATTTGTCTGTTTTAAAACCCTTCAATGCATGATTTTTTATTTTGAGGCAAAAAAATTACCAGCATTAACATTTAGTGAGTATAAAAGGGGAAAAATGTTTAAAAAAATATACTGTTAATATTAATGTAATTAAATGATAATTTATTGATTGTAGCTGATCAGCTACATCATGCATTTACACATACCCGCTACTATCTCATTGATCTTAATACTACCTTATTACTGAGCCAGTTATTATAACTTTTTTTATACTCTCACTAACACATATTTATAGGAACAACTAAAAACTAATAATAGTGTAAAATTAAACCTTATGTCTTGGCAAAAGTACAGTTATTATGATATTTTTCGTTCACACACACACACACGCACGCGTGCGGGTGTGTGTATGTGTTGTGACTGTGTTCATATTTTATATGATTAATTATGTCTTATGGAATGTTTCAAAACAGTTCTTCTTCTTATGGTAACATAATGCAATTCTTCACTTTTTGCACTGTACCCAAGAAAATCCCTTACAACCAGGTACTTTGCACCTCTGCCTCACTTCCAGATACAATGGGAGGTGACCAACCTCATCTTGCCTTACATCTCTTGGAGGTTCATGTGCTGCAAGCCCCTTTGGTTTTTTTCATTTGTATTCTAGGTCATTACTCGGTCTTCCCCTTTTTGAACAGACAACCCCAGAACGACACAAGCACTGAGCAACCCCTAATCGAAATTGGGAAAGTTCCATGGTGTTTGAGTTGCCCTTGTTCTCTGCTACTTCTCTATATAGATATAGAAGTTCACTATTCCCATTTCTAAAAGATGATAAAATAATCAAAGATACCATTTTCTAGATCTCATTAGAATTTTGTGTCTATCCATGATGCTGTCAAACAAATCGACTCCTCCCATGTATTTATTATACAGTTTTATTAGTTCCGGACAGGACATGGTTACTCTAGATTTTGTTTTCCGGTCATATCTGCTTTATTCTTCAAATGGTTGTCCAGCTAGAGTAAAAAGCAACATAACAGTTTTACTGTCCTTCCATACTAGCCCCTAAATCTTCCTTCCCTGACATTATTTTTTCTGGAGCATTTTCATCTTCAGTGAAAATGTCAAAATCATAAGCAACAACTTGTACCCATATTTATGACGTTTGTTTGGCATATATTGTTGCATATATATAAAGTTGTATTTCTGATACATTTTGATTGTTGTTCAGGAGAAACTAAATGTTTTTTTTTCCAAACAGAATTCCTAATATCAGATGTAGTAGTCCTAGCTGGGACAGACGTATCATTATTTTTACTATTAGAAAAACCACTTGAACTGGTAAATGGAATATAATTATGTATTATTACTTTGAATGGGTGAAATGTTTCTCATATCTGCTGCTAATGTAACTGAATCACTTTGTAAAACTTGTTGAATTTTGTTGGTGCTTTGTTTATTTCGAATGAATTCACTATTACTTTCACTTTTATCACCATCACTAACCACTGGAATATATGCTTTATCATCCATTGCATCATCAGGTGTCCAGTCAAGATCACCTTCACTGTTTACTGGTATCTCCAACCACTCTAAAAGGTTTTCATCTTGACATGTTTAGGTTATTTTCTGATAAACCAAATTAGCACTTAATGCATGATGTAGCTGATAAGCTACAAATAATATATTGTACATAGCATCATAATTATGTAAGATTTATTAAAAAACAAAAACTACACCATAACTACATACCTCAGAGACAGGAAATATTTTTTTTCAAAGATCCAAAATAGCACATATACACAACTAAACTCGCTGCAATTCTACTGACACCTGATGCACAGCTTCCCATGTGCGGCTTCACAAAACATTTGCAATAGCTTCATCCTGCCCGCGATCAGAACTCTTATATACTACTATAAAATAGTCTTAGTATGTATATGAAAAGCTACAACGTGCATTTAGATGAAATATTATTTAGAGAACAAATTATTAGGCAAAATATATGGTGTAGCTGATCAGCTACACCATGCATTGAAGGGTTTTAATAAACTATGGGTAGTGAGATTTAGATTAAACTTTTTAAATTCTATCCTTGTGAGTTTTAATGTTATTTATTTAATTTTGGGTGAATAATTAGGCGTGTGTGTATATGCAAATTTATAATCTTGTTTGCTGTTCTTTGTACATAACCTTTTTTAGTTGGGGGAATTCCTTTAGTATGATCGTAAAATATATTAACTTACTATTTATTAGGAATATACTGTGGTTGAATTTAATAATAAATACACAAAAACCTCTTAACCACAAACTTTCTTTATTTTACCCTCTATTATTTCTTTATTGTTATTATTATTAATATTATTATTTTCTTTATTTAAGGGTAAAATAAAGAAAGTTTGTGGTTAAGAGGTTTTTGTGTATTTATTATATAATAACTTATTTACATTTTTTTTTTAAATATGTGTGTTGGTCTATGTATTTTGGCAACCATTTTGTTTTCATTTGCTTCACGTTTCATGTCATACTAACAAAATGGAGTCTCCATCTTAAGATTAAAAAGAATTTAGTGTGCAATCAGAAATTCTCAAATATAAATTTATGTCTTTATTTAAAATTTAATATTTATAAATGGTAACGTTTATAAATGTATTGTAACGTGCAATGTAGGGGTTTTCCCCAATATCGTCGACGAATTATACTTCACTTCTACTATGTAACTTTTCAGATAAATCTCAGGAGTGATTTTAATCAGACAGAATTTAATAAAACGAGCCTATAAAAAACTCTACGAAAACACAAATACGAGTACAATCAAAGGTCTTCAGGAATAGACGATTAAGATTTTATGCACATTCATATAAAATAGATTGGAATTTAACCAAGGTGCATTTCAACGTAATCAATACACGCTAAAACATATATGTGCATTATAACCTGGAACTAATGCAAATTTTAAAAGGAGAAATGAAACAGAAACTTTTCAGAACTAAAATTAAATGCGAAAATGTGAACAAGAATCATAAAGAGAAACAGTCAAATGAAATCCAACTGAGTGAAGAAGAAAATAAGCAAATTGAAGGAATTTTAAGGATACAAAAAAAAAATGAATGAAACCCTTCATTGGTTTTTCCTAAATACGAAAAGAAAGTTTCCATATTTTAGAATTTGAGAAGAAAATTTTAAATAAACGAAATTATTAAAACCCTGTTTAATTAAATCTAATAATAAAACAATGAATATATTAGTCATCGTTTTAAAAATTCTTTAAAAAAATATTCACTTTAAACAAGGAAGACAAATTCTTTTCAAGAAACGTATTAAAAAGATACAATAGAAATATAGTCATTGATTAATATTACACAAAAATATTAATACCTAACCAATTTATGTAACGTATTAATGAAACAATAAGTACTTCCTATTACACAATTCTAGGTCTTGAATTTTTCAACACCCAAACAATCAATGGGTGTAGGAAGAAATGGCGTCTACTAGGACTCCATTCTGTGTAAGGCCTACGAAACATGGGTGTAAGAATCTATTCATATTTTTCGAGTAAAAATTTACATTTCCCAGTGGACTTTACCTAAGTGAATGTTCTTGTAACATTTGCATTACCAAAGGAAATACATTTACTTAAAGCGATTGTTGTGTAGGAAACGCTTCTGTAATATATAACATGATGAAATTCCTAAAATACTGGAAAATATAAAGAAACACACAAATGTCAGTTTGAGTTTATTACCTACTCGATATTTAACTCCTCTATTATTCTGTTACTTGAAATTGGTTTTTTAGCTGATTTAAATTATGAAACTTAATTCACTGTATTGTTTTAGTGTTCGGTTTTGGTGAACTATTGATTAACTGAAGATGCGATGACAATGAGGTTAGGACATAATGTATATGGAAATAATAGATTTCTGTAACATCTAATCTTTATGAATTAATCTTTGGCACAGTAAGACGAAACAATACCCATTCACTAAAAGAAATTAATATTGTAAAGTGTTTTGTCGTAAGTAGTGCAAGAACATTTTTACAAATGACAAACGCTTTAAACAGTAAAGATGACGAATTCATCTACACTGTGGCTTAAGTGATGCAAAGTTCCAACCAGTTTCACCTAGACAGTATATTAAACTTAAAGTAATGGGCACATTCAAATTAACATAATGTTACAAATACTAAATTAATCAATATATTATTATAAACATAAACATAATACAGACTAAACTTTAACTTTATTTGCGGGAAGGGTAGAACCCTCTCTCGTGGTTGAGACCAAGTTTACTTTAGCTCAGTTAATCTCCTCACATTATTGCTTACACAGGCCCCCTTATTATTAGTATCACGAAGTCAATACGTCCTTTGATTAGCCCTACCTAATTCCACCTACCCAAATTTAATCGTTTCCTCAAATTAGAGTGTAAGATAGACCCCTCTTTATGAATCCAATAAAGAGTAGGTATACCTTATACACGTGACTCTGAACTCGTGACGTCATAATTCTCTCCCATATCTCCCGGAGCGTTTTATGTTACTACTTTAATTACAATTACATTCACAATCAGGCAATACCTTTTGAAAACGATAATAATCACAATGTATTCAGAACTACAAACATAAATAGATGAGAGTATTTTGAAATTTTCAACATTTTTTAGTCACTAAAGTTTTTGTACTGAAATCTGTGTTTAGATATTACCCAAACAAAATTTGTAATACACACACACACACACACACAAACACCCCCCCCCCACACACACACACAAACACACACACGCACACACACACACACACACACACACACACACACACACACACACACACACACACACATATATATATATATATATATATATATATATATATTATAATAAAGATGAATATTTTTTCTTGATTTATTATAATTATTTAATAACTTCAAAGTTTTTCATAATCAAGATGTATATTTCATTAAACATTTACAAATTTGTTGAAGCTTTACGCTGGTGTACAGTTCCAGCATTCTCAGTATATATATATATATATATATATATATATATATATATATATATATATATATATATATATATCGCAATATGTATTCTTGTGTATTAATAAAGAACTAAGTAAAAATACAAATACCACAGAATTATAATTGAATTTACAATTTAAAGCTTTTCGTTGGCTAACAGTACCAACATCATCAGGAATATCAAACATATAATAACATGTGTTATTAATTAACATATAATTAATATATAATAACATATGTTACTTTTAATTGTTTAATATTCCTGATGATGTTGGTACTGTTATTTTCTAAAGATGATAGCTTTAGAACCTAAATATACACAAGGGTTAAAATAAAAAGTTTCATTTGAGGTTAAGAGGCTTTATTTATTTAAATTAAAATCCAGAACACAAAACCTGTCATTTTAAATTTAGTCGAAGAGTGGAAAACATTCATGTCTCTAAATATGGTCTATAATAAAAAGGTTGAAAGATATCTTATATTATTGTATTTTAACAAAAGAATCTCAGCAGCTTTTACACCACATGGAATAGTTTTACATTTAAAGTACCATAAAGTGCATTTTGTTCAGTATGAAATGCAGTATGTTCCCTTTTGTCTCCTTCATACAAAAGTATTCATACAGAAATACAAAGCCCGTTATATACCAAGAACCTACTTTAGTATTATTTGTATTTTGTGTTTAGTTTGTTACAGCGTACTTAAGCATGCATAATATAATGATATGGTGATAATATAATGTAGTAACTGAAAATACAAACTATGAATATTGTAAAATGTTACGCTTGAGCCAACTGCTTTAAGCTGTACACCAAAAACCAACTGTAACATTTAAAATACAATTTTCATAATTCAAAATATATTTCATTGTAAATTTTGCAATTTTATAAGAAATAATAAGATGATCCCATTAAACACAGTTATGAACCCCAAAGTGATAAGTTATAATTGAAAACTCAAAAAATATCAATATAAAGTCGTTTTAAACAGGCAGAATATTTAGCTGAACCCAAGCAGTGTTAGTTACGAACAGTCATCGTTTATATGATCGGTTAACTATCATAATTTGTATAATGTTTGTAATAAATGTTTTATCAATAACATATTACAGTCATTTATATTAAATATTAGTAACGGTTTTTTACAAAATGTGAATCACATAAATAATTTAGAACAAAGATATCCGATAATATACGCTACGTGGTTATAGATGTGCAGGAACCATATGGGAAGAAGAAAAACAAGATGTGACCTTTGG
Organism: Prosapia bicincta; assembly: GCA_036971475.1. Classification (NCBI taxonomy): domain Eukaryota; kingdom Metazoa; phylum Arthropoda; class Insecta; order Hemiptera; family Cercopidae; genus Prosapia; species Prosapia bicincta. The sequence continues at coordinate 188,334,070 of JBAIZL010000004.1, read as the reverse complement.
AATCCTTGTGATAGCCGCAAGGATATCGAGGTTAGTAGCAGTTTGAAAAACGTTTTACTAATAGGTAAGAAGAAAGGACGTGAATTATGACTATATAAGACGTGAATTGGAAAAATATGATAAGTTAAAGAACGAACACAGATTTAAGAAGACCTCAAGTATCGATTGTGAAAGAACTAAAGGGTAATATGGGGAAAACAAGTGGCACTAGTCATTTGTAGAACGAGATTGAATAACAGTAGTATGAAGAACTTTGGTGCGGAAGTGGAGGAAATAATTAATAAGATATAATGAAGTAAGGCTCTTCGTCAACGACTTGCAACACGTTAGACAGAATTCCTTTTATTCAAGTCGAAAGGCTTTTCAAAAAATGACAATTTAGGAATCGTCTGTTGAAAGATTTGTAAACCTTTATTAACGAAAGTACTCTTTTATTTAACACATGACGATTCATACAAGTACCCCCCCCCCCGAGACTACGATTAGTTTAAAGATTTAATGGACTTTACTATAAAACAAACAAATTTCATTAGTTTGAAATAATCATCTTTACCAAGTAAATAGAAGATGCTAGTAAACGATAATATTAAAAGATCGGATCTTAATGAAATGTACTGAGGCTTAGATTAAATAAAACAGGCCCTGCTAACCTTCCAAATGACATTAGGAATGAATATTCTAGAGATTAGGGACGACTATCCCTAAAGCTGTACATACTCAGCCGAGAATATGTTTTATCTTATTTTTCCATAACCTTGACCAACAGGTGATGTTTTGTCAAATCTTTACGGTAACACAAAAAAAATTGCTTTAAAAAAAATCAAACAGAAATGAAAACATCATTAAAATAATTAAATGATTAGTAGACGATAAAGTATTTAAAAAAAATCCAAATTCATTGCCCAATTTGAAAATATGAGTGAGTCTCTGAAAGAAGCGTTGCTTTATAAACGTTAAGCAGCTGGAAATATGTAACGGTTAGAGAACTTTACTAGTAACCTAAAGATCTCAAACTACGATAACTCCAAGCTATTTGGTAGTTTTTGTTTGGCCCCCAGATATTTAGTCCACAGATTGATGTAGTCATTGCGAATTATTACGTTTGATGAAACCCAATCTAATATAGTTTGGTGGAAGCATGGACTAATGGTGGCCAATTACTTTCTGTAACTGAAATATGGGTCACTGAGAATGACTAATGGTTGTTCAGTACATTCGGAACTAGTTTATAGTCTTTAACTGTTAAATTATTATTATTACTAATAATTAATATAACTAAATTCAATTAAAATTAAACTTATTCAATTTAATCACTTAAATTAAAATATAACGATATGTTTGTATTGACTATAAAGATAAAATCAAATATCCAAGCCCACAAAGTTTTAATAAATATATTTTACTTTTGGTAGAACCTATAATTTATATAGCGTTCTAGGAATATATTTTGACCTAGGAATACATTTTTTTTAACGCAGTAAGTGTTAAAAGTAACGAAATATAGTAATAATGTTCATAAATAAATATAAAAACTAATTTATAAATTAGTTGTTTACAATCATTTGAATCAGAAATGAAACACGAAATAATTACGTAACCTACTTGTACTGAGGGTTGCGATGGTGTGAGGGGGTGAGCTTTAGCACGGAGCGGAACGCTTTAATGTCCGTCCTTCTGTTTTGAAATGGATCCAAATATTCTATAACAAAAAACAAATTAGTCAATATCACTTAAAATCAATAATTGTAGGTCGATAACATTAACCGTTAACTATCCTACGACATAAAAAAAATCTAGGTTTCTTGAAGAATATAAGAATTTTTTACCAATAGTATGTCACTGTTTTATAATTGGAATATGGTAATATTTTGTCCAGTATGCGTTCACCTAGGGTTTACCATAGGAAGAAAATAAACCCCTTTGAAATCTCTCTCCAGAAGAATAGGATTTACCTGAAGATGCAAGGTGTTATAACAAAGAAAGGATTTGTTAATGCTTTTTACTTGTTATGTTGCGACATAACCTCTTCTACGTGAAAACCTTTCTAGACAAAATTCTAAACTAACTATTGTAAACCAAAAATTTATGCTCGAAGTAAATTATTTTTTAAAAAGACAATAATATTATATAAACATTACAAGAAGGTATAGATTTGAGTAGATATTTACAAGAAATAAATACAATATATATTTATTAATAAGACAATATTATAAATTATATATATATATATATACTGTATATAAAACATAACGATAATATAGTATGTTTGAAATGACTTCTTTAAATAAAAAAACAAACTTTCAAAATACTCATTTTATCATAAGATAAAATATGCAAAACGTTCAAGTAAATGCTGCACAAACCTCTTTGGAAAATATTTCGCTTGTGTTCTGGATCGTAGATTTCATCGTCTACAGAGATAATTATATAATCGCCTGTATCTAGAAGGCGAAGTCTCTGCAAAACTCTCACAAAATCTATAAGAGCAATGTGTTCGCCAACAAACACGTAAACTGTAAACAGATGTACGACAATATCAGTATTTGACTAACATAAAAAATAATGTATGACTTTTTTTTCTATAGCTATTTAAAAAAATAAATGTTTTATTAACTAAAACGTAACTATAAAATATTAGCAAAAAATAGTTACCTGGTATTCGGAAGGTTTTTACTTGAATGGCAGTCCAATAAATGTATGTAAATAAAGTTCAAGAGATTTTTTAAAATAGAAATTTAAATTCTGTTCCAAACGGAAATGTCAACTTTTCATATGGTTGGTGTTTTTGCTCTAAAATATCGTGAAAGATATTAAAGAAAGAGTTTGAAATAATTTAAAAGAATATATTATACCATAATTTTTAATCTCCATCCTACACGATTATTAAAAATGAAAACTAATATTTTACTAAAAAAGTACTTTATTTACAAAACTTGGTAAACAAAATTGCAAAGAAAATAATGAAGTTTAAGAGAGTAAACAATGGAGAAAACTTCGTGAAGAAGGAAACTTTACATTGAAAATCTGTAAATATCTCTTCTTCCACTGATCCCTGATTGTCCCTTTGGATATTAGAATTGACTGAAAATAAGTGAAAACAATTTTTTTAAAATAAATTGGAGTAAACGAAAGTAGTGTAAAAGCGATAATTTGGTAGTTTTCTTTTCACAAATAGAATGATAAAAAATTATTATCTTAGAATAATCTTTACTAATGTTTGAGATGTTAATTAGATAAATTATTTACTATTAAAATACTCCCAAAATGTACCTTATTAAACTTACAGTAATGAGATAAAGTTTATTTTCAAATAATATTATATAATTACTATTAGTTATATTGAACCTATAGTAAAGATATTTAAATATTTATTAAGTACAATTTGATATATTTTTCAATAATGTTAAAATCATCAAAGATGAAATCAGTAGAACATGGTTTTATCTCTGAAGTTGTTATTATTGTTAAATGTACATTTGGTAATATTGTACGTATTAAACACTATAAATATTTCAAATATTGTGATTCTCGTATTAGTCAATTTGTAAAAAACTTTCATCACAGTTATTCGAATTTAAAAACTTGTGTAATTTAAACAATTTTGTTGTTGATTTCTTTCGTAAAAAAAGTTATAAAATTAAAATATTTGATATATTTAGATTTTAGTTACGTCTTTTCTTTTTAATGTCTCATATCGTAAGGAATTGAAATTGGTTTAAAAACAGTTAAATTAAATTTAAACTGGAAACCCTTTCGGTTATTGTGGTTTATATCTTCCTTTAGCTGCAGAGAGTGGTAGCTAATTTGGTTAATATATTTCATAAAATGTCAGACTACTGGGAGGAAGTGCAACATCTAAATTTATAACTCGGAATTATTCAGGAAATCGTGTGATCAAAGTTGTAGTACTTTATCTCGTAGTAGACAACGCGAACGAAAAGGGCTAACTATAATTTAAGAATTTATAATTTAAACTATAATCGCTGTAATAGAGGATCTCGTAGGCTTAACTTATTTAATATTTAATTAATTATTTTCCAGATTATTTAAGATTTACCGAACGTGAACTCTTAATATACGATATCGTAACTAGTAGTCTATGCAGGAGCAAGAATACCATTATCAGTAAGGACGTCACTGTGATCAATTTTTATTACAAAAAGAGGTTAAGAAAATGGTTGCAAAAAAAAACTTTGAAACTGAATGCAAGATATGGCGAAAGTCATCACCCAGGATAAGAAGTTTCAGTAAAACTCTACAGATCACCAAGTGTGTGACCTCTCTAACAGTGTAACTAACCTCTGGTTCTCCTGTAGGTTTCGATCACTATACGCTCCATCTCTGCGACGTCTTTAGGCAGACTCACATAGTTGTTACTGAACTCAATGGAATCTATAACGTTCAAGCCGTTGTCCAGAGCCAAGTCCTGTAAGATGTCAAATCACCTGATATGCTCATTATTTTAAACATATTAAATTAATAGTTTAAAAAAAAGAAATTTTGATAATTCAACACATACTAGATTTTGTATTTAGGATAATGAATCAGAAATATTTTGCAAACATAATGTTTGGTATTTATCCGTTATCTTTATATTACAGATACTGTAATAAAAAGTGTTACCGGTGTAGATGACTCTTATAACCAGAGAAAACATTGAATTTAGTCGCTAATATTCCAAAATCAAAACATTTTGAAAACAATTACAAACAGTCCAGTTAACAAGCACAATAATACTATAAGTTATAAACTCTTCACTTTGTGGGATATAAAGTAGCATAACGCTTTAAGGGCGTCGTTATATAGCAAACGTCAATCGATAACAACCTTCAGAGTACTAAATATACAGTAATTTTAATCAAGGATAACACAGAATGGACGCACCGAGGTCTGAACTGTTCATTTTGCGTACCATGCGTTGCCAAATGGTTACACATCAACCGGGTAGCTTACGATAGAAAAACATATTTTTTCTAACTAAAACGCTTTCTGAATATTTTGTAACTATATTTTGTTACAGGCGTATTGTTATATAGGAAAGCACTCGTATCTGTTTTATGAAATTAAACTTAGTGTATGTTTGTAAAATAAGACTATTTTAAAGTTTCTTCAATATTTTAAATTTATTAAGTGACAGATTTTATTGTCTTTACGGTTTTAAACGCTTTTTAAATAGCAAATTTTAATGTTTCGTGACAATATCTCTGTGCTTTGGATATCCGAAAAAAATAATAACTTATTAACATTTGTATTGGAAACGCCACAATTTAGAAAGAAAAAAGAATCAATAATCTCTTGATAACAACAGAGACCTTACTTTATACAACCAAGATGCCTTGCGTTACGTTACAATATAGAACTTACACAAAGTTTGAAATATAATAGCCTAAATTAATGCTATAAACATGATGCAATTTATACATCAGTAAATGCTTCTTGAGCATTTAACCACCTCTATTATAATACGTTAGTAATTTACAAGTTGTAAATTGTAGGTAACCAGATTCTGTGGTTATTTCAACAACACTCAATTAGTTATTTGTTCAGATTAAACGTCATAGGGGGCACTTCAAACCTGACATAAGCCTGTCAGTTTACCTAAGGGAACTTTATTTCCTAACCTAACTGGATACTTCGTAGCTATATCGTATTTACTTATAATGTAATATAATGTAGCTATATCCATAAGCATTCCCTGTACGTTGTTAGCGATAATAGTCATGCTGGATGTTTTACTCATAGTTACAAAGATACAGTCCAGCAGCTTTACTCAGATGAAGTCGAACCTAACTGGATACTTCGTAGCTATATCGTATTTACTTATAATGTAATATAATGTAGCTATATCCATGAGCATTCCCTGTACGTTGTTAGCGATAATAGTCATGCTGGATGTTTTACTCATAGTTACAAAGATACAGTCCAGCAGCTTTACTCAGATGAAGTCGAACCTAACTGGATACTTCGTAGCTATATCGTATTTACTTATAATGTAATATAATGTAGCTATATCCATGAGCATTCCCTGTACGTTGTTAGCGATAATAGTCATGCTGGATGTTTTACTCATAGTTACAAAGATACAGTCCAGCAGCTTTACTCAGATGAAGTCGAACCTAACTGGATACTTCGTAGCTATATCGTATTTACTTATAATGTATTATATTGTAGCTATATTCATAAGCATTCCCTGTACGCTGATAGCGATAATAGTCATGTTGGATGTTTTACTCATAGTTACAAAGATACAGTCCAGCAGCTTTACTCAGATGAAGTCGAACCTAACTGGATACTTCGTAGCTATATCGTATTTACTTATAATGTATTATAATGTAGCTATATCCATGAGCATTCCCTGTACGTTGTTAGCGATAATAGTCATGTTGGATGTTTTACTCATAGTTACAAGGATACAGTCCAGCAGCTTTACTCAGATGAAGTCGAACCTAACTGGATACTTCGTAGCTATATCGTATTTACTTATAATGTATTATAATGTAGCTATATCCATGAGCATTCCCTGTACGTTGTTAGCGATAATAGTCATGTTGGATGTTTTACTCATAGTTACAAGGATACAGTCCAGCAGCTCTACTCAGATGAAGTCGAACCTAACTGGTATATTCGTATGAAGTTTCCTAAATATTGATTTTGTTAAAAAAATAATTTGTTTAATAAAATTCAACTTGGTTTATTTTAAAATATAATATTATTTTAATAGTTAAATATTCATAAATTAACAAAATACTCCTTGCAATGTAACAAAGTCTAGAAATTTGTAGGAAAAATGTAGATGACATATATTTGTTTTATTATTTATTGTTCGTTAAATAACAAATAACACTTAGCCATTTGAATGTCAAGAAAAATGTTGTAGTAGATAAAAACAACAAGATCGGCACTAAACCAAGATTAAATTTATTTTAATACTTGATGATAAAGTAAAAATGATCAAAATTCGACAAACTCAAAAAGATACTACACAGGTTTTAACGACTAAGAACTAAAATTTTCTTTCTAGCGGTTTAAAAAAGCTAAAACCATAAATTTTCTTTGAATGTACAGGTATAATGTGTTTGGCTACAACACCTGTACAGGTAGAGGTTTGTATGTACAATTTAACCTACTTTGATGGCATCCTTGACCTGCAACCCCCAAGCAGGACTTTTCCCCGCCACCACTACAAACTTGCTCCAGCTGAAAGCTTGCAGTAGGGCCACTACTGACTTGGACACCTTAGTAGAGGGTGGCAAGGTCCTGGCGAACGTGTAGTAAACCCTTTTGTCTGATACCACCTTGTCAGCGCACTTCTGGAATATAAACACAAGCCAGTGTTGCGCTAAGAAAGTAAGCAAAAACATGAACGATTCATACATTCAGAATGATAACGTTTCATTAACTCTCACATAACGGTTCTTTGGTTTAAAACTTGACTGTAATTAAACTAATGAAAGTAAAAAACTTCAATAATATGTCACGCAAATAAAGTAAGTTGTAGATAAAAACTTAATGGAAATAAAATAAAAATTCTACTATTTAAGGTATTTATACATGTAATCACTTATACTGAGACATAAATAAGTAATATTATAAATATTAAAACGTATTTTATAACTAATATTCCTAGAATATAAAAAGGTTTTGTTTAATTTATCTTGACAATGTCTCTTCAATGTTTATAGCATGTTTTTGCCAAATAGGGATATTTTAGTAGATACTGAGAAATTAGTATTTTAATCAGCTGTGAGTTCGTTGAAATAGAACTTGGGAAGCGCTGTAGAGATTCGTTTAGCTAAAGGACTGTTTTGTTTGATACCAGGCTCTTATTAGTTTTCCGTTTCAATTAACAATTCTAAACTAATTGTTTAATAATGAAGTTAGCAATATCGTTATAAACTAGAAATATTGCAATATGTCCCTCAATTTTTAAAAACATTAGTATTTGACATTTTATACCTATAAACTTTGAAGAATTGTTTAAGTAAACTGCATAATTGGTCAACGGAATTGATTTTCGAGTGTCTGAAAGCATACTTTTCTCATAATGTTTAAAAGAATTATCATTACTGATATATTCTGGTTTTGTAATATTTTTATTTAGGATATTGCTACATATTTATGTTGAAATTAATTATGTATGATTTACTTGAATATTGCTATGAATCAAAAACTTATCAATTGATAAACTATTACAGGCACTGACAATAACACTCTTTGTTTAAGTAGGACATAAGGCGCGCCATCATGACTGCCGTCATTTAGAAATAATTTGAAATTGTGTTAGTTCTTTCAAAATTAATGGAAAACAATAAAACAAACTCGCTCGTAACCAACTTAATTATGTCAATACATATCCTGAGAATGAGTTGACAACAAAAATAAATCCTGTTCAAATAAAGAGCGAGTACGTAACTAAAGAACTTGTAGGTGGGTAGCTACATGAATGCACATGGATTCTAATGTAAATATACTCCTAGGAAATCTACCGTACCTATTACGAAAGTTCAAAACATGCCACGTGTACACTTCCCTGCAGTGTAATCTCATCCAGCTTTACCGTAGCATAAAGAGTTCATTTATGGAGAGTACATTGTATTTTATAATAAATTGAAATATTGTGTATACTCTGTTTTCTAAAAGATATTGTTTTATCCCTTTAACATTTAAGCAAAGAAAAAACCCTACAATATCTTTTGAAATAACTTTTTTAAAATTTTAAATTGACATACTTTTTGTTTTAATGTGATAAATCTAAAACAAATATTTTTTTATCACCTGATTAGGTTACCAGCAGAGGATGTTTATTAAGTACTTCGTAAAATACTTCATAATAAAAACTACACAACAAAAATAAAAATGCACGAAAACTTGTTGAATGTATAACTAGATCAGAAATACAAACAATAAGGTATAAATAAAATTAGCTAATTAAAAAAAATGAAAATCTCTTGTGATAGTGCAACGACTATACACTTAAACTTAAATCTGAACGGAAAATGCAGGAAAACAAGGATTGGTTAATTAATATTGTATCCCAAGAGTAGCCTATGTACTATGTATTTAAACATATCTAATAATATATTACTCTGTGCAGAGTGTACAAAATTGTAATTCTATGAACTTCCGTGTTTCCTTAGATATCTATTTGTCAGTGTGATGAAAACTACATCATATCTCTACTTTGATAAAGATAAAACCCCCTCCATGAAGAATAATGATTGACTGCTCCCAGTTTCTTAATTTCATAGTTCGAGTGTAGAATACTTAATGAAGGCATATAGGCTGACTGAACACCATCTTATTTTTGGCTTAAGCCTTCCCAAAGATTGGACTTGTTTATTCGTTTTTAACATATATTTAGCGATGTATATTGATAAGGGACGGTTTATTTCTAGAATGTTTATTTAAATTGAAAATGCTTACCCTACACATAGATTCATTATGCTTTCCTAAGCAGATACCTTTCTTTGGTGTATGTTTATGTTCATGCTATGTATATATGAAACTAACTTTTATGTTTTTTGTTTTTGTTCGGTAATTATTTGAGTATTTTGCATTCTAAATATAATTCTTATTTTAAAGCTATAATGCTGTTGGTTGCTTTCCCTTACGTTAGAATTAATGTAATTTATTGACGTTAACGTTGATTAACTATTAACTATTAACTATTATTAGTATTAACTGTTGATTTTACTTGTAACAGTCAGTTAAAATTGTAAATAAATTAGAGACATAAAATAAAATAGTAGAAACCGTTAAACCCGTTAAAGAGTGTTTCTTTTAGTTTCATTGCAAGAAAAAGAACAGTTCATCCAACGCAAAATATGTTCAAAAGAAGAATTCTAAGTAATAAATAAAAAAAGGCACTTAATCCTTACCTTCTGTAAGAGGTTGTTAAAATTTATGGCAGGTCTGATACTTTTATTTGTTTTCATCCTTTAAAGAAACGTAAACAGATTAATGTGTTCTTACCTACGTATGTAGAAACAAAACATCCCTAATAGTCGGCAAACTCTCTTTCCACCCCTGTTTAGTGCGAGTCTACTCCAGGTAAACAACCCCGCTCACTTGATGACGTAAGTCTTTCCTATTCTTAATACCAGGGGATCATTGTGTTTTTGCTTAGTCATGTATGCACAAGGGAGGGTGACAGATAGACACCTCTTTGTTACCCCGCTAGAGAGTAAGTTGACTTTAGGTTCCTTATAAATTGTTGCCAAAAGATCCATATATCTTCTAAAAGAGAATTTTATGTCTGTAAGACCTACCCGTGTTCACAATCCTCTCCTACTCGGCAATCATACTCATCGCTTGACCCAAAACTACACAATAAAATAATTAAACACAACAATTTGTTTAACAATGTTCGATGATTCTGCAAAGTATAGATGATTCTGCGTACAGGAATCGAGTGTCTGTGCCTTTCCTGTAAGGTCGTAGTCCTTCTTAACCTTTGTTTGTATTGGACTCCTGTGCGGCTTCAATCTGTAGATATAGAACATCGTTACTCTCCATCTATAGGACTACCATCTATAGGACTCCATCTATAGGAGTACTGGTAGTGACATCAAAGGAAGGTACACTGCTCAGTAATACAGTCAACAAATGTTCACCGCTGATACCTCATCAGCAAGATAGAACCTACTTACATAGGATATCATAGGAAGGTTCCAGGCAGCGGCAACCAAAGCTTCAGCGCTACAAGTGTCGTCGGGGCCAATGAACGCCACAGTGCCGTTGTCCCTCATCTCTGTCATGACACGTATTGCTAAGGCAGCAAAGGGCGACTGCTTTCTGGTCAGACCGCTCCGCGCTTCCGTGTTGGCACCGATGTCCGCCGCGACAAACTGAAGCGTCCGGCCAGGCAGAAGGTCAGGATCTCCATTCACGGCGTCCACTGCTAACGGCAAAGCTCCGAGGACGATCTATATCAGAAGGTAAATCTATCAGATTTTAGGTATGAACGTATCTAACTTCTACATTATAGAAAAATTTAAGAAACATAAAACATCATAAAATTATATAAAATCAAATAGACTTTTGTTTCGGATTTCGTTCATGCGATATCTCTAAGTCATATTTAACACCTCAGTTTAAATAGCTGAGGTAGACTCAACTTGTGTAACAAGTTTCTAGTGTGAAGCCTGAGATACAAATTGATTGAAGTGCCCAAACCTAGTATGGTTCACAAATGCAACTTCACCCTAAATCTCCTTTTTTCACTTTTTGAAACAATTAATCCATTAACATTTAATTAATCCAATTTAAGTTATTTAACATTAAAATAGTTTCATAAAAGAATGTAAAACAGTTTATTGCAGCGATGTTTCTTAGAGGGCAATGTAAAAATAACTTCCTTCTAAATATATTTCTAGTATTTAAAACTTTAAAACTATTTTACATACAGTACTCTATTGTACAAAAAATGAATTTAGCTATAACGTTTAAAACTGAAGATTTAAAAGCCAAATTTAGTTAGTCCTATTTTAAAACATATACACCCCAATATTCTTGTACGATTTCCCAATAGCGATAAAAAGATGAATACAATGTATTCAAATACAAATGGTATTTTTGTTCCCATTTGTATTGCTTACGTATTAAATTAATGGTTTGAAGCAGTAACAAATAGTGATGAAAAATGTCTTTGTTAAATCATAAAATACTTTCTATGTCCCAGACATTGTAATTTATAAGTACGAGAAATGTATAATATATATATATATATATATATATATATATATATATATATATATATATATATTAAAACAACATAGGTTATTCAAATACAAGAATATTTATAAATTTATATCCAAAGCTTTTCGTTGGTAAACAGTACCAACATCATCAGGAATGAAAATTACAATAATCAGTAATGAAAAATTACATATATACACATTATATATTATGTACAATACTTCAATATTAAAATATATATTAAATTACATTGTAATATATTGTATAATAATATAGATTATATATAATGTAGCAATACATATTTTAAAACATTCAAAATTATTTTATTCTAATACGTGAATAGGCCTATATGACCACATAGGTTACCTGCTGGCTGACGCTGCTTTTCGTTCCTCAATTTTCTACTTCATTCCTCTTTGTTATTAAAATCATTTCTTTTGGCGTTTCCTCCTTGCATATATTCATCTAGTTTTAAATCTAAGATATTCTTAATCGGCTTCTTATCTGCTATCCTTTGGATTCTATTCCTTTTTTTGTATTCGTCAATGTTTACCACTTCAGCCCTTTCTCTTCTATTCGACTAAAATCCTCTTCTTTCTTACTAACCTGGTTTCGTATCTCTTTATTTAGAATCATATAAGTGTGTCTAATAGTGCTTCTTCACTCAGACTATTTTTTAATGTATTTATATTTATTTAACAAACTATTTAGTATTTCTTAATCATTAATATATTTGATATTTTTAAAGCTATGAACACACACATATTAAATACAAATCGTATATTTCAACCCAGCTCCAAACGTACTCTGGTAACTGATTACAATAACTCTTATACTTTCCGATATATTGTGTGAAATTTAGGAGCGGAGTTTGTACTTCACGTTGTTCATTTACTTTCCTTTTTTACATTGAATTTTCTTGTTATTATTTGTATAGTCTTATGTATACAGTTATTTATTTTCCTAGAAGTTAACTAGAAAGGAAAGAAAAAATAGCAAAAATACGTCAAAACAAATACAACAAAGCACTTAATCCCCAGAGGGTTTAGTGTGTGCATTTTTTGCTAATCTCGTTTTACTATAAGAGTTATATAAAAGCATTCTACTTTTAAATTGCTTCATATGGACTGTGATTTGTAACTGCGTTGAAACAAGACAATCGTATTTTATTTAATTGCTAAATGGTTTTAAATTAGTTTTAACTGTGATGCAATGAGCATGTGGGCGTTGTACCTATTGTCGCGGGTGGTTTTAAATCCTATTAGATTGATTTTAATTGGTAGGTTTTGAGTTTCAAGTTTATGTCGCTATAACGGAATACGTTATCTATTAGGCGTCACATTTAATCAACGTTATACAAAGTAACAACGTTTACAGTGAATTCAGTTAGCATTGGAGTGTGGAAAATACAAACAAGAGAAACGAAAACCTTGTAAATTCGTTTTTGTTTAACAGCTATAAAAATGTTGGTAGCATTGTTCCTGTGCAGAAAGTTTTAAATCTTCAGTGTTTAAAATAAGTATCTTTTCATGATCTCCAACCTCCACAGAAAAAATATACTAAAGACGAATAACAGTTCATTTACGGTGGTTTAGGAAAATCGAAGAAGATTTAGGTTGCCGTAATCGCTGAGACATTAAAAAAGCAAAATGTAATTAGATATTTTGTTTACAGTGTATCTTTGCCTAGTACGTACATAACTAAAATTTCCTTTAAACTTCTAAATATTCCTAATTTATTTCAATTAGATTTGTCTCGGATGCTTACATTGTATTTTTATCAATTGCATAAACCATAACTTTTTTCTAGCTTCAATGTGTAGTTGACATAAACATATGTTGAGTATTCGTAATTAAAAATACTCGTAACTAACCGACTCGTAATTAAGAAAGGGTGGTTCTATAGTATAAACCTGAAAGTTTAACATAAACCGTTTTTTCACCTCCTTCTATTGGCTCATACTGTCTGCACACACACACACACACACACACACACACACACACACACACACACACACACACACACACACACACACACACACACACACACACACACACACACACACACACACACACACACACACACACACACACACACACACACACACACACACACACACACACACACACACACACACACACACACACACACACACACACACACACACACACACACACACACACACACACACACACACACACACACACACACACACACACACACACACACACACACACACACACACACACACACACACACACACACACACACACACACACACACACACACACACACACACACACACACACACACACACACACACACACACACACACACACACACACACACACACACACACACACACACACACACACACACACACACACACACACACACACACACACACACACACACACACACACACACACACACACACACACACACACACACACACACACACACACACACACACACACACACACACACACACACACACACACACACACACACACACACACACACACACATATATATATATATATGCGCGCGCGTGTGTGTGTCTGTGTGTGTGTGTTGCGTCTCTTTATATATATAAATACTTATTCAATAATTAAATGATAATAATTTGGAGGATATTGGCCGGATTTGAACTGAGTATCTTCATGTTCGAAGTGTAGCGCTTTGGCACTGAGCCAACTTCCAGTTTGTTAGGAATCTATTTCTAAAAATATATACGGATTTTCCTTTTTCCCTATCTGGTTGTCGTAGAAACCTCCATTAACAACTTTAAAACATTTCCGTGATTACCACACAGTAAAATAAATAACGCTAGAAGATTAAAAAGGAATGAAAGATTGAAATCAACAACAGACTGGATAAACGGTGTCTAAACTTGTTCCACAAATGGACATTACGAAAGGAATGCGAAAAGAAACTACAACACAATGTGACGATGAAAGCGTATAATTAGTAACAAAGAAAAACATTAAAACCACACCATTCATAGAAAGAAAAAAGGAAAATTACAAAGAAATTCGCTTTTGTATTTTGCCACTTAATATTGTTATTCGAACATATGTATATACATATTTGTATTAATTATAATTAAAAATAAAAAGAAACTAGAATGAAATTTTTCTTTGTTGACTAAGAAGGAATTAAATTTTAAAAAATATATTTTATATTACTTGTTAACTTTAAAGTTTTCCTTTTTTAGTGTGCACAGATCAAAAATGTACAGCAATCTGATGCAAGTCATATGGAATAGACTAATAGATATTGTTCTGCTTGTAACAATACTTGTACTATTTGTTACGTTACTACTTGTAACCATTTGGAAATGATTATAGTCACTAAAATCAGGATTTCCTCCATCTATTCATCCTAGAATTACTTCATAATTTAGTTCCTACTGTAAGAAACGTATGGGGTAAGCAACAGTTTATATTAAACACCTTATATTATTTCTTCTATTTACCTGCTCAACTCTCCCACTTTATAAAACTGTTTTTAACGAACAATGAGATATTTAGGTTTTTTATTTTATTAAAGAATAAAAGGAAAATGTAGAAACTTCTTCGTTGTCGTAATCCTTTAGAAGTTTGTAAACAAGAAGTTTAGTCTGTGACACGAGCGTGACGCGAAACGTAATAGAGTTTTAAGAAGTTTAAATTTAATACAACTTTAATGAGATCGTTTTTTAACCATAATTGCCATTATGTCAGAGATTATGATTGAACCTGTGTTTACATGACAGTATTAAAAGTGTTTTTATTGAAAGTAAAGAAATGTGCAATGTTTTATTTTAACAGTTTTAGTTATGTTGAAAAATTCAGTGGTGGGTTTTAAAGGGAAATATTTGTGAATAAATATGGGAATATGTGAAAACAATTTGAAAATTGTAAGTCAAACGTCATAGAAGCATTTTAGTTTTCTATTGGGATATATCCGTTTTTATTTTAGTTTTTAATTTTAAAAATGTTTTATGTGTATAAGAAAGTATGTTTCCATTCTAACATAAACTTAGTTCTTAATGTAACGCCACCGAAGCCGAAGGTCAGGAAAAACGCCACTAAAACAGATCAGGGATTCCTCGTGGATGTTGAGAAACCACAGAAACTGCATATCATTTTCTATTTTGGACTAACTGTCTACTTTCCTGTTGTAGCATTACATTAAAATTCAAAAAGACAAGGATCTGGTGAAATTATAAGCAGCAGAAGAGTCTCTACAGTTAATTATTTATGTCATTCCAGGATTGGAAATAAATGTACTTAACAAGTTTTATTAAAACTTCGAAAATAGTTTTCCTAAATCTTAGCTATCATATGTGTATTTAACGTTATATGACAGTCTCAGTAAAAAGAAAATTGTATCCGAGAAAAGAAGAGGGTATGGCGCTACTCGCCCAGCATGAACCAGACTCACTGCTCTCAGTGCTGTATCTGTGCCCATGCAGCGATAGTGAGCATCAGTGCTAAAGATATTTCTCTAGGCTTCACTGACGTCATTTTCATTCTATATGTAAGACATTTGCTTTGCTTTAAATACTGTAAGTATTTCTTTTATGGGTAGGGTCTTCCTCCAATTGACTATTTTTCTGACTAATCTATTGAGCGAAAAATATTAAGACTTTTCATATATCCTGAAATAATCAAGGGAGGAAATTCTGGTGTCCCTAATAATTTTGTATATGTTTGTAACTTCCTTCACTTGCTATTTATTTCATATTTATTTATTTCGCTTTGTCAACCCCGCTTTATTTTATTTAGGTTGTTTTTGGGGTGGCATTTATTCCCTTCCGTCCAAAATCATGTTGTAATCATTTATATTTTGGCACAAGAAGATACAGAAGGTCCATACGGATACCTTCAATCATCACTGAGAGAATAGAAGGATAAACCTCCGTCACTGACACTATAACGTCTGTTGTAAGTAGTTAGTTGGATCTTAACATACCAGTGCCGCGGTTATTTCGATTTTAAGTTTTGAAAACGTTTGACATTAATTGAAAAAAATTTCAACCCATTTTTATATTTCAATTATTTATTTGTTTATAACAAAATACAGAACATAACTGTCATAAGATTTTCTTACAGAGAAAATTGAGTTATTTCTTGAAAAATAAACTAAAAAGTTATCATTATCTATTTCAAACAAACTGTGGTTAAGTATTAATAAATAATACTCAAAAACCTCTAAGTACCACCACCTATCCTCATGTCTTATATCCCTAACATCTTCAATTCCACCAAGTGTTTACATCACGTCGGCTGAAAAACAAAAAAAGTCATCTTTTTCCTTAGTTGTAGTAGCCTTTAAAGCTTCTTGAGAGTTGCCACCCAATCTCACTCCTCCACTCTCATTCAAAGTATTCTAACACCTTCTCCATGCTATCATCTTTCCTGTTCTAGGTGGTGCATACGTTCAGAGTAATTTGGGTTTCGAAAAGGAAATCTTTTCTAGCTACGAGTAACGAACAAGGTAGTGGACGTGTTCAACAAGCGGCAGTCATCAACTGGAGCCTTTATCGATATTATCCAGGCCTTCAATAAAGGTTAGAATCTTGATCTCTTGTTTGAATTGCCCACCAGTCTCATATTCAAACATACCATCTACCTCCTCCGTTCCTACTTGCCTGAAAGGAGCTTTACTGTTTCTATTGACAACCGTCTCTCCTCTTCCCATCCTATCTGTACGATTTGCCTGCAGGGTTCGGTCTTAGGAATATTTCTCTCCTCTATCCCCTGTATACTAACAACGTCCCACTTTTTCCAAACATCTCTCGTCTTCTCTATGCGGATGAGGCCATGTTCCTGACTGACGTCAAGATGTTTCAGGATCGTGTGTAGAAGTAAGAAAACCAGTCAGTATAAATAAAACACCTTTATATAAATAAAACATTCTTAACAGTAATTGGAATCAAGGTCAATTAAATATATAAATTATACCGCCACTGTCAAATTCACTCTACGTGATGAGAAATAATAACGTTTCATAAGATATTTACAAACACAGGAGTTTTGAAAGATACATTGTTCACTTGCTCAAATTTTTGTTTTATCACCTGTTGTTTCCAAAAAAAAACATATAAAAACGTATATATCACTATACAAATACGTTATATTTATAAGTGTCATATAATAAAAACAAATATTTATGTACCCGACAGAGTAAACATTTACGAGTCAAGTACAACTATTTACCTAAACAGGCAATGTTTCAATGACGGTTACCTTATCAGTCCCTTCACCAGGGCTTATTAATCCTGCACTCTATTAAGAAAACCTTATTATACTATAGTCTATCCATTTTGGGACGGCGGGTAAAAGATTAAGTCACCGCCCGAGCTCCCAACAATAGCTTGGGTCAGGCGCTCGGCGGCCGGCCGCCCGCGCTAATGAGGCGTAAAAAGCACTCCACTCCAAAATATTATCACATAAAAGTAAGCGTATTTTTTAATTTTTTATTACAGTTTTGATGTCTACGTGTGATTTCATGAAAAACTAGTCCAAACACGACGGAGTTATGTCAATTAGTAAAATTAGTGGTTGCAAAAAATTGTATTTGGCCTTATTTAACTTTTGTAACCACTAATTTTACTAATTGACATAACTCCGTCGTGTTTGGACTAGTTTTTCATGAAATCACACTTAGACATCAAAACTGTAATAAAAAATTAAAAAATACGCTTACTTTTATGTGATAATATTTTGGAGTGGAGTGCTTTTTACGCCTCATTAGCGCGGGCGGCCGGCCGCCGAGCGCCTGACCCAAGCTATTGTTGGAAGCTCGGGCGGTGACTTAATCTTTTACCCGCCGTCCCAAAATGGATAGACTATAAGGTTATGTGACGGCGCTATTTTTAACAGACTGGAGCCGAAATAAGGTCTGATGGCGATGACGTAGCTGTTGTTAGAAAGTTGTCTGTTCAAATAAATAGTTGTAAATGACTCGCAAATCAACCAATATGGTTTAACAATGTAAACAATATTTTTCAGATTTATACCAGATAAGATTAATATCTCTTCATCAATTCTGTTATCTATATTGAGGAATAAAAAGGAAATGTTATATCTACTGCCATTCTTATTTTAAAGCACAAATAAATAAATAAAATTAGGTATAAACTATTGGTATAAATAACACAAAGCTATTAAAATTTTATACCAGGTTATTACTGGAACAAGTATTTTATTGACCTTTCTTTCAGTACATTCACTTTTATAGTTGAAAAGAAAATTGTTTATGAAACTATCTGAAAGAATACGTAATTAATTTCACAAGGTGCAAACTTTATTGTCTTTTACTTTTAAGAATTTAATAAAATATGTTTTTATTACAACTAAAAGTCATAATGAAGTGTAGTTTATGCAATAAACTTTAGGGGTTTGTTCATTAAAATCCCATAAGTTGTTAATTATATCATCAGGGTCTATTACCTTTAGGTCTTTACAGCTTAATTAAATGTGCGGAAAAGATAATAGACTATATCGTATTAGTAATAATATTAGGAATTGAGGAACTCTAAAATTAACAGGCGGAGTTTTACCTTATTAGGAATCGAATTAATTTTATATTTCTATCTGAGTATGGCTCTCTGCACAATGAAGGCAGTCTGTTGTGTAGTACACAAGGGTAAGTTACGGGATATAAGAACTTAATTTCTTCGTGTTTTATCTAATTCTTTTTATTTTCACATAGAGCTTTTATAAAAGAAAGAATTTAATAGAAACAGATTTGTAGTAAAAACTTTAAAAACTTACAAAAACAGTCCAGGTTTGGTGTTTGCTGTAGAAAATACCTTGTGGTTTCCCATTTTTGTATTTAAAATAACATTTGAACGATGATGTATCAGAAACATTAAACATTATGTTGGTTCTTTTGGACATACAAAAATTAACTATAATAGTTTATTAGCGTATACTGTATACAAGTATATATATATATATATATATGTGTGTGTGTGTGTGTGTGTGTGTGTGTGTGTGTTGTGTGTTTTGTGTGTGTGTGTATGTGTTGTGTGTGTGTGTGTGTGTGTGTGTGTGTGTGTGTGTGTGTTGTGTGTTGTGTGTGTGTGTATGTGTGTGTGTGTGTGTGTGTGTGTGTGTGTGTGTGTGTGTGTGTGTGTGTGTGTGTGTGTGTGTGTGTGTGTGTGTGTGTTGTGTGTTGTGTGTGTGTGTGTGTATGTGTGTGTGTGTGTGTGTGTGTGTGTGTGTGTGTGTGTGTGTGTGTGTGTGTGTGTGTGTGTGTGTGTGTGTGTGTGTGTGTGTGTGTGTGTGTGTGTGTGTGTGTGTTATATGAGGATTTCAATATTCAATTTTAAGATGTCTAGAGTTATATCTATCTTTAAATTTAATTTTAGTTTATTATATTTAAAATGAAGATAGGTATAACATTTTGTTTTGAAAAAAATTCAAAAGAACCCAAAATCAGTTATACTTAATGCATCGAAAACAAATTTCCTTAATTGGGGAGTATTTGCTTGACAGAATTTATATTTGTCGTTGTGCTAGCTTTACCGTTCTCTAATAACTTTAACTTTGCTGTAATAAATCATTGCTCTTCTTATTACACAAAGTTGCAGATTGTCTAAAAGATTTTCTTATTTATTTATTTTTTTGAATAATTATATTTATTCCTGAATTTTAGGAGATTAATATTTATTACGCTTTACAAAGCTTCAACTTGAAAAGAAGTTTTTCCCGTTCTAAGTGAAGTAAATCATTCTTATTGGAATTTAAAAATAGTAAGAGGATAATTTTTTGTTTAAAATTGATTTAGTTTTGGTCTATGAATCCTGTAAGGAATTTTGTTTATTTTTAACTTTTATATCTCCTGTTTCAATAAGACAGGTGGCAAAAATCATCTGCAAACTCTTATTTATGAATAATAAAGTTTGAACAGATCTGTAGTGACCTTTTAATGATACTAAAATAAGTAAGCGATAATTAATAAATTATTTCGTATCTGTAAATATTTTGAAAGTTTTATTTTCATTGTTATTATAATTAGCGTTTTGGTCTATAGTTTGAATTTTTTTACTTGTTTGTAGTACATTATAATAAATTGTTTTTAACTGTGCGTGGTTTTTAGAGCTAAAACGCTTACTCACAAAATATTATTGAAATTTTGCGGGTAAATGTTAAAAGTGAAATATGACGGATTTTGTTCATGAAAAAACGTATTTTCAAAACACTACTATATTTTTTAAATACTTTAAATTTGGTTGGACTATGCCGACTATACGTGTATGTAATTCGATTTATTATACCTAAATAGGAATCGTCTTCATATTTAAGATTGTTTGACATTTTTTCTAATAATCAACAAGTAAACCAGACCGTTTTAGTTTCCGCACCTAAATGGTGTTGAACAAAATTAGCGAATTCGAAAATCCTAAGGAACTATGAGGCAAATCCTGTCGTCGAAAATTAAGTAAGAAAACGAAAGTAATACCCTACGCCCTAAATAAAGTTTGTTAACGTAGGCTTTCTGGTTGACAAGTAAAGTACTTCAATTCTGTAACGCTTTGCACAGCCGCACTCTATTAGGTAGCGGGCTTCCCTTCATGCAAGATCTGTAAATTTTATTTGTGTCTTTTAAAAAACAAATCTATCCTAACCTAACACTTTGTAGCTGTATTGTAAAATATAAAATAATTTAGCAAAGTATAATGCCTATTGATTTTATAAAGTTGCATGAGTGTTGTGAGGATAAATATTTGTGTTTTCCAAAAAGCATTGGTATTTTGCGCCAATTTTGACAAGATTTATTACTGTTTCTTTGATTCCCTAAGACTTTCTAAATCGTAAAGTAAAATTTCTTTTGCAATATCATTTGTGCCAGAAACAATATAAATGTTAACAAACCTATAAATTTCTATAAATTAATATTGTTAAGTAATTTTTAAATCATGAAAATTACTAGTGAATAATTTTTGGAAAAGGTTAAATTAGTTTTGCCACGATTTTTGTTCTTTTCTGCACAGTAAAACTGCACAGTAGACGTTTGTTAGAAGGACCTGATCATGAATACTTCCCACAATTAGGGACGGTCGATCCAGTGACTTTAACGTATTGGTGATTATAGTGACAGCGTCAGGTTTGGATCAGTGACTTTTACTGGTGACTTTAGTACCAGTGACAAGGGATACTGAGACCGCTCTGTATGTGCCAATAACAGGCAGGCATACCACACTGGTGACGAAAGACAGTGCCGGACATTATTATTAGGAAGTTACTGCAACACATACACTGGAGGTTAAATTATAATCTTATATAAAATTACAAAATAACAGTTTATGTAATAAACATATTATTTAATTACGAAATTCAGCTCTTTTACAGTATTCGATGTTTATATTAACAAAAAGGTTTTTCTCACCTTACCAAGACTTAACGAGATCGTCTGCATTTTAAATGTAACCTTCCTTAGAAAATAGTCACTTGATCTTCAAAGAATTCCTAAAAATTTGATCTCTAATCCATCCGGAAAAAATATTTAACTAGGTTATGCACCTTTATGGTAATAGTAGTAGTTATAATGGGTATTTACTACAATTTTATGAATGATTTGTATATTACATATAACTTTTCTAGTGTTTAGTAAATTAATGTTACCTTTTTGTTAAAAAAAATTGAGAATTACCTTCTTTGTTTGAGAATTTGAAAATTACCGTGTAGGCCGAAACATGAATGTTTCAATAAAGACGATCTTGATTCTAGGAAAAGTTCAAAGTACTTTGAACCTAGTCAATGTAATTCGAAAATATCCTTATTTTAATATTTGTTAAACTGTGTTAATCTTTAAAAATTTGTTTAAAAAAATAGCTTCCTATTCTACAGAGACCTTCAACCTTCTCTGCAAATTAATATTTTCAGTCACTTCAAATCCAACACTAGTTTTTTCCAGGCAAACTTTTCTTTCGCAGCCTAATCGAGGAAAAAGTCGGATTACATAGTGACGATTATTTTTTAATACTATTACTGACATATATTTTTTAAAAGAAACCCATCGAAAAATTCAATACTTGATTCAGGGAGCACAATATATTTCTCAAGATATATTAAATTTGCGCTATAGATAATTGAATTATCTTACAATCTGTGAATTTTCAGTTTCTATTTACGTCTAACTATTAGGCTGTTGTTTTTAAACATAACATTTGAAAACAATTTGTGTTCAATTTCTATCCAATCTGTATCGATTTGTTGGAATGAAACGTTGTAAAATAAATATAATTTTAAAATGATTTTAAATTTTCCAATTTTAAAATATCTGTCTTTTCTTCCAAATATAAACAGAGCCGTTTTAGACGATATTTAAAAAGTCTGATTTGCTTAATTTAATGCTACTTGAAATAAATACTCAAATTTCTCGAAGTTATTTGTTTGGTACTAGAATGACTTAAAATGATATTTTCAGAAATTTAAAATTATTTTATTTAAGTTGATTTGATCCTGGAACGCTACTCCCTGCGTTGTAGCAACATACACACAGACTTCCGGTACGTCTGTTACACTATTATAATGTGCCATCCCGGATGGAAATTTGGATCCACCCCTGAAACCGCTAATACCACGGGTTGCACTATTTATAGCGAAGAAAATATCGGAATACCCTTGCATTAATCGTGTCACTTCCCCCTTACAAAATGTCCTTGGAGCTAACGTGTTTACTTTATAAAACTGTTCACTTAGCAAAATGTCTTACTCTAGACCAGAAAAGGTGAGTAAAATTTGCCGCCAGACGGTCTGGCTTCTGTTCAACAATGGATCGAATTAAGGCCACGGCACTTAAGGGCTTATTACTCTACGATCTATCAAACTTAATGTCCAGTTTTTGTCTCATGCAGTGTATTGGCGGACTGTCTGAGTAAATTGTGAAACACAATTAACTGACGTTTCACTTTTTAAAGAACTGTTTTATTACCCCTCGTTTATAAAGAGATAATATTTAGTTAGAGAAATTTTATTACATTTATGTATAAGGATTCCCAGTATAATCAAATGCTTCTAATAATAACATCTAATGTTCAGCGGAAATTAATTCTAATAGTTTTCTGAAAGTTCGGAATAATTTCTTTTCCGTCCGGTTTTCGAGCTTTTATTTACACTTATAACACTAATTTACACAAAGAAACCATTGTGGTGATACAAATAATGGGGAACTATATTTTCTTTTCATTGATATTCATTGTTCTCTTTGTAAAAGCGAACAGACGCCGTACACAAATATAACGAAATCAAAGCTGTAAAGCGCACTTAGTGAATGATGACGCTACTGATTTACACACAGATTTATTAAAATGAGCGCTACTCAAATAAATGTACAAGTTAAAATTAATAAGTATAATATTCCTTCATCTTCTTATTATAAATTAGGTGTGTTACATGTTTCTTTCCGAAGTTAAACCTCAAGGACTTTAAATCATCTATTTTTTTATCACCTTCCTTTCCGTAACTCATTTCTGGCATTCATCATTACCCTGTCTTCTTGCATTCTACTAATGTCTGTACTCCATTCTGACTTCCTCTTTTGAATCCATTTACACCATGTCTTCAGGATATGTTTTCTATCTCTTACCTCAGTGCTTTACTGGAGTCTTTTTGCAATTTTTTCCAATACTGTAATTTCATTACCCGTAATTCATAACCACATTTTAAAATTTGAAATTAAAGTCTATTTTTGTAAATTTATTTTCAATATTTAGATTTTATGTTACCTATTTGAAATGTTGCAATGATCTAACTACGGAATTCATTTTACAGCAATTTTTTATGATAAAGCTTCACAACAAATAATGTAGAAAAACACATACGGATAGCTTTAAAAAATGAAGGACTAGTCTCTTGAGATCTTCAATTAGCGTGAAAGGCTTCCGTTCTACCACTATTATTGCCAACGCTTGATTCCAAATGCGACATAAAAGTACACAGGGAAAAGGACTGTAGTAAAAGTGAAGTGGCATCCACAAGAGCCCAATTATCTCCAACTAGATGCCGAAATATTTCTTAGTAGTACCGAAGATTGTTACTCAAGCAGTGATGTTGAAAACCTACTAATGTAAAAGATTTAAAATCTGAAATTTAACCACAGATAACAAATGAAGAAGGAAAAGGAATTAATAACTCTCTCCAGATTAACACAAACCCTAAAAAAACAAATCTACGCTGTACAACCTCGAACAGAAAATTCATTAGTTAATAAAATCTACACTAGTACACACACACACACACACACACACACACACACACACATATATATATATATATATATAATATACGTTTTCTTTTTTAATAATTTAAAACAACATAGGTTATTCAAATACAAGAATATTTATTTTATTATATATATGATATGTTTTAGGCCTATAGCTTACATTATTGTAATTTTCATTCTTGATGATGTTGGTACTGTTTACCAACGTAAAGCTTTGAATATAAATTAATAAATATTCTTGTATTTGAATAACCTATGTTGTTTTAATATATATATATATATATATATATATATATATATATATATATATATATATATATATATATATATATATATATAATACATGGACCTTAGAAGATGAGCTCAAAGAATTTTGTTAAAGTAGACCTACTTCGAGTAAGGGACTCTGCTTTACACTACTTTACCTAAGGGACTCTGTCCACATAAGCTGCGATGTCCCCCACTCCGGAGGATCATTTTGTTCACCTGAACCTACCTACACAATATCAAAAGCACATTGGTACAATATATTTTAGTTTATCATCAGTCTAGTTAGTCATCATTATAGTTTGTATCTTCTTGTTTGCTAGATTGTAATTTTGTAACAAGACCCTCTGATGATGATGACATGGTCATCGAAGTGTACATAAGGGTTTAGTCTGAAGTAACTTGTTTATTTGTTATTTTTTATTATTTTTTGTGGTATTGGTGCTCTTTCCAATATTTTTATTGAACCTACGTAATTTTTTCAATTCTTCCTCGTCTTTTTGTTTACAATTTGAGAGGTACGTCTTACTAACCCCTATATAAAGTGCACGACATTGCATATTAAACTCTATGATCATCCCTTAAAACCTCTATCAGTACGATTCATGTCCGTACCGTAATCCTACCTATATAAAAATTCTTTCTTATTTGTCATAGGCGGTAATAATCATACTGCTTGATCGGTCGAGGATTATAAGAAAATATTCAGTCATTGGTTTCGAATTAGTTTGTAAAACCTCATGCACTTAGAATTAATAAATAAATTTTTTAAATATCTCCTCATAAAGAAATATTTTAAGGATAATTTAAACTTAATTTTTATTCTAATAATCGGAAAAAAATTTATAGTCAATATTGGTTAAATATGTACACCATTCAATATCAGTTATTTTATTTATTGAATAAAAATTGCTATTACTCGGTAAGTTCTGGTAAAGAAGAAGTAATAAAGTACTTTCTTAGGAAGTTGTTTTCAGTTAGTTTTAAACGTTTAACCTAATACTTATTATTTAGACAAGTATCAAAGCATTGACTGTTATTAATTCAGCAATTTTGAGACCAACAAAAATATAATTTCTGTATTATTCCAACTTACATTGACCTTATTTGGTGCGGGTATCATGTGTGTTTTTTTAAAATTTAAACAGATTCAGTAAAATATAGTTGAAGGAAGCTAGGTTGTCGTATATTGTAATTTGTTTCACATTTACATTAAAAAATTCTCAAAATATTTCGACACAATAAATGTAACTTGCATTAATTGAATTAGGTTAAATAATGAATTGATGACACTGACTTGATTATAAAAATAAAATAACGATATTTAAAAAACTGTTTGCAGTAACTTTATGGTATATATAGCTTAAAACCTTTCAAGCATATCGAAAAGGAATAGTATCTACAAGTTTGAATGAAAGTCAATAACCCTAAGTTATTTTAACTTGAAGTTAAGCAAGGTAATCATAAAGATATTTTTATTACAGTGAATATCTGTTTTTACAGTATAAAATACCTTAGAATCTTACAAGTGTATTGCCAATGAATATTATCAGATTGTCAAGTTTGAAAGAAAGTTGTGCAAACCGGAAGTAAATTTAATTTCATGCCCCTAATGACAGCCGGATATTATCTCAGGGATTAATTTTCTGAAGGAGGGTAATGTGGTTCCTGAACCTGAAACTTTTAACACGTAAAATGTCTTGTAAACTGTCACAACAAAGATTTAATTATTTTCACTTTCTTATTACGTTTAGAGTGAAGTTGGGGAACAGCAAGGACACGCTCCTTCGAGAGGAAATTAAATAAACACGAAGAGATAACTTCATCTTCTACTTAGAAATATAAGGTGCGGAACAAGGGCGAGTAGGGGATGAAGAAGGACATATTTGCGCGTAATGACATTCCCTGAAATACGCCTTAGCTACCAAACACTCAAGAATGCAACTGAAATAGTGTGGAAAAAGAAAAAAAGAAGGCATCTAGAAAATTTATTTTATTACTGTTTTCCACTAATAAGACCAACAGTTTAATAGAAACAGCATTTACGTTTGATTCAGAAAGAGCATAAAGTATAATAATAATTCACCTTTATCGGCAAAAAGCTCTGTGAAGAGCGTAACTGACAGTATGGCAAAGCTAGGCATTACAAAACTCGGCACGTAAATGAAAAATATAGCAATTAATAGTAATATAGACGTTCTTTTATTTTGTTCCGCCCTAGCCGTTTAATTTACGCTCTAGGAGTGAATGAAATACGCTTCGACTTTCTCATGGCTGCAAAACGTTTAACAATATTCATTACAGCTAACATCGTGTCGTTTGTTATATTTTCTCTCATGTTATACTTTGCTTTAAGGCACGAAATTTAAACACCAGTAGAGCTAAAACATTTAAATTTCTAAGCAAGTAAGTGCTAGCAACGACAGGAGCGGAAAGTGTTCCTTCTAGAACGTATCTTTTCTCTCATGTTATACTTTGCTTCAAGGAGCGAAACTTAAACACCAGTAGACCTAAAATCATTTAAATTTCTAAGCAAGTAAGTGATAGCAACGACAGGAACGGAAAGTGTTCCTTCTAGAACGTATCTTTTCTCTCATGTTATACTTTGCTTCAAGGCGTGAAATTTAAACACCAGTAGAGCTAAAATCATTTAAATTTCTAAGCAAGTAAGTGATAGCAACGACAGGAACGGAAAGTGTTCCTTCTAGAACGTATCTTTTCTCTCATGTTATACTTTGCTTCAAGGCGCGAAATTTAAATACCAGTAGAGCTAAAATCATTTAAATTTCTAAGCAAGTAAGTGATAGCAACGACAGGAGCGGAAAGTGTTCCTTCTAGATTCTAGAACGTATCTTTTCTCTCATGTTATACTTTCCTTTAAGGCACGAAATTTAAACACCAGTAGAGCTAAAACATTTAAATTTCTAGCAAGTAAGTGATATAGACGACAGAAACGGAAAGTGTTCATTATAGAATTGTAAATAATGTGAATTTCTTGAATTGTTTTTAGTTGAAAAGTACAATAATCTTATATACTTCAGCAAATAAAGTATAGTGAGTCATAAATCTTCCGTTGTCTAGGATCGTGGCTCTAATCCATAGGGTTACAATCATTATGCGTCTGTTTCTTTCCATTTCTCATTGAGAGAGATGATTACATCTAGATGCTAATAACACCATACCATACATTTCAAACACGTTTGTTTTTTAGTATGTTCTTAAGTGTCCAAACATATTTACATGAAGAAATATTTTTCGTGGTGAATTATACTTGGCTTAAACGATTTTATATCAAGATATACTTGGTTTAAACAATCGTACATAAATAAATTTATTTCAAAGAGGATAAATTATTTGAATTCATACAAGTTCTTATTTTATTTATGGCTTTTAAGACTATTTTTCCTTATATTAATAATTAAACGTTCTTGTATACAAGTATTTTAAAAACTGGGATTATTGGTACTTAAGTTTAAAACACAAATAAGGACCACGGCCTTGATGTTCTTCAGATGTACCTGTAGTAACTGATTATAATTAATTTGTAGTCATAGTATTTTTTACAATAAAAATGTTAAAGTTTTGAATTATTTTAAAATGAATTATTATAATTTTTTTAAAAAACAGAAGTTGGTAAACATTTCAGTATATTAAAAACAAAGATTTTTTGTGGGAAACAAAATTAATTTCAACATTGAGAAAAAAGTTTCAAAACAAAATGAAAATAATTTTATGATGCAATATTTAAGTAAAAATGTTAGCTTAGGCACAAAACTCTAGAAACATCTCTCTATGTCTGGGCTTTTTCATTAATGCTTAAACCTTCTTGAGTTATTTTGTTGGAGGTGTTTTTTGTGTTAGGTTTACAGTAAAAAAGTAACTAACAATTGATTATTCATCTAATATGAAAGATATAGGAGAGATCCTACCATAGATAGGATTAAGGTAACGACGTAAACTCCCAGGTACGAGATGAACTCTTGAATGAATAAAACATAAAAAAAGGATTAATGCTGTGATATGAAAGGTTTTTTTTGGAATGTTGCGGATGCTACAATCGTCACAGAACGCTCAGGTCTGCCTACGCACAGAAAACCGCATTACGTGACGATCTCCTAACTTGACGGTAGTTCAACGTAATGGTTCCATAACGTGACGGTAGCTTAACGTGACGAGTGCTCAACGTTACGGTCTTTTTACGTGACGGTAGTTCAACTTGATGATTGCATAACGTGGCGGTAGCTTTACGTTACTAGCGCTCAACGTTACGGTCTCCTTATGTGATGGTACACATACGTGACTGTCACATAACGTGACGGTAGCCTAACATGACTTGCGCTCAACGTTACGGTCTCTTTAACGGTAGTCTGACGGTAGTCCAACTTGATGGTAGCATAACGTGGCGGTAGCTTTACGTTATTGGCGCTCAATGTGACGGTCTTCTAACTTGACGTTAGTCCAACGTGTGTGTCGCATAACATGGCAATAGCTTAACGTGATGAGCTCTAAACGTGACGGTCTCCTAACTTGACGGTAACCCAACGTGATAGTCGCGTAACGTTACTGTAGCCTAACGTGATGGGCGCCTAAGGTGAATTCTCCTAGCGAGTCGGACTCCTAACGTGACGTTAGGCAAACTTGACAAGCGTCTAACGTGACGATGTCATAGTCTGAAGGCCGCTCATTATTTTCTCACGCTATTCATCACCGACCCAGATTTGAATCACAAAATACTCTTTGGTTAGCTCAGACATTTAAAAAGAAGTAAACAAAATAAATAATATTACAACCAAACAAAACAGAGATGAATAAATTGTATGTTATTTTATAATACTCAATAAACTAAGATATATTTAACATAAACCAGTTTTTAATCAAGATTTCAATATTTTTAGAAAAAAATATTAAATGATTATTTTTAATATCTATGCTTAAAGTGAGCTCAGATTTCTCGACCATTGCTTGGATATCTATATATTTACCTTAATAGTTAGGTTTATTTGATAAATGGTATACCGGTGAAATATCGTTTAATTTAACTTCTTTGACTCGATATTCAACCGGCTTATCATTTATTCAATACTTATTTGGAGTGATGAAACAAACCTGAATTAAGTTTATTAAACCTAATGTTTAAGTTACGAGTCTAGAGTTGAGGTAGATGCTTAATGTTAATTCCCCTGTAACAGTCTTAGAAGGAGATCTTTTAGGAATAAAATGGTCTTAATTATATTATGCTATTTAAATGAGAGAATTTAAGTCATAGAGGATCACAGGACGAATAGACCAACAAAACCATATGTTTCTTCAGTTCCTAGGGACTTCATGTTACTGGATTATTCATTTGTATATTTTTATACATGGTGTTGCGGAAGTGATAGAATTATCGGCCGCGGTTTATAATCACCACTCCGCGTTAAAATTGCTGTTGGGTATTAAAAGTATTTTATTACGAGTTTTGCGGGTTTTAGTGTACTATTATGCCGTTTCATATGAAATAAAATTAGAAGTATAGGAAACAAAACCTTGAAAAACATTCTAATCTAATAGCACTTACTTAGTAGTATACGAGTAGTATACAAAAATTACAATGTAGCTGTCTCAGTAATAGAAAGACAGAAGTGATCACTTGATTCAAAAAATCCTATTTATTTAATAGATTTTGAAATGAATATTCTTAATAAAGAAATTAAAAGAAGTATGTAGTTAAAATAAAACTCTTATTAAATGTTAAAAAATCTTTCTAAATCAAAATTTTATCTAACGAATTCATTTGGAATTCGTGTTTGAAAAGTGTCAGATGTGCCTAAGAAAATTTTAATTTTAAAAAAATGGAGCAATAAAATTTACTTAACGTAATTATTAATAAAAAAACTAGTTAATATAAAACGTGTATGAGATATTGACAAAATTACTAATTATAAATTTTATTTAACGAATTTAATTTAAATAAATTTTTACAAAGTATCAAATTTGACTCTAAATTTTTAATTAAAATATTGAAAAAAATTATAAAATTCATTAATATTATATTGAATTTAAAGTAAAAAGATTTATTTCAACATAAATTAACAGATTTACTACATGACAAAATATTAAAGAATAAACAAAATAATAACATTTTAACCTAATTTGGACAATATCTAACATAACATAACCTACATGTTAAAACAGATGTTCTAAAACAAAACCTTCAACATAAAATCAGCTGTGAAATCATATGTTATCACTTAATTTAAGCTAATATATGAAGCGTTTCCCAAGACGCCGCTCGTGATGGAGTGAAGCATGTCGGATGAGATTATTTTATTTCCGTACAAAATACACAGTCATACCTAGGTCTCTATTAACAAGTACGACTGTATATTTTCTGTAGTATGAGCTTCTGTATTCATTTTAAAATCTAAACTAGAAATGTGTACCCAGAAAGGTTTGACATGGTATATGTTCTGAGTTACATTTCATTTCCCAAATACAGTCGCACTTCATTAAATTTTTAATTAATTTCATTATATTGACTTCTTAAATGCAAAAAAAACCTTTTACATAAAAGTAATTTTCATTCCTGGAATTTAAAAATAAAATTCTCATTTTAAATGCAAAAAAGACCTTTTACATAAAAGTAATTTACATTCCTGGAATTAAAATAAAATTCGCATTTTAAATGCTAAAAATCAAACAAATAAATAAACCTTCATAACTTATAAAGTTTTCCTCGAAACAAGAGAGTTATGAAATTGGACAAAACAAAAGATCTGCAAACACAATAAATGGAGTTTTTCCTACAGTAAAGTCACTTTTCCACATCGACGCTTTACGTAAACTGTTTGAATTTATATTCCCTTCGACAAATATTTTAATGAAAATCTACAAAAGTAAGAAAATATATGGATTCAGCGGGGAGGAGTTCTTATATTCACTCAAAAACTTTAACGAAAAAATTATATTCGTATTGTTTTTGTTTTCCTTTTAGCAAGCAACTTAATACAAACCATAGGATAACATTATTTTCCAACTCTCTTATCTGTCACTGATTCTCCTCAATGTTTCTTGTAATAATAATGGGTGGTTAAATTAAAGTAATGTATCTTATTGCGCATTACAATCACGCTGTTCTAAATCATAATAATTAAACTCACGCAGGTTCTATACAAAGGCCTATTTGCTGAACTGAGCCATAGGTGTAAAGGGCCCTGGCTATTCTACTATATTTTTGCACATTTCGTCCGAATATTATTCTCCAAACGTTCCCGAGATACATGAAGGGATCCAGGAAAAGTCTACACAAAGTGAAGATATCACGAAGAGTCCAATCTCTAGTCTAGACGAGTCTTTTTTTTATAAAAACGTCAGGGCTTACTTAATGGCCTTAACGGACTTACAATCAAAAATAACTCTTTTAATTTCTTTGTTAAAATAAAAAAATCTCATTTCATTCAGTAAGGTTTTCTCCGTCTCCATTTTGGTTTAGTTTCACACAAAACAGTTCCGATATTGCAAATTCATTCTGGAGCAAACATGGTTTTGAGCTTCTCTTGTAGGATCAGAATAGTTTAACTAAAAATAACTGTGCTCAAATTTCTACATTAACTGTATATTGTAGAAGTACTATTTTTACAGTGTTTGTGAAGTAAGTGATGCAAATTAAGTGCGATCATCCAGAAACAAAACAGATCTCTAACGGCCCTTGAATAATTAAAAATAATAAAATGTGTGATTAATATATTTTACTTTTATTTACGCTTGAAAATCTTTTCGAAAATATCAGCTTAAGTGATTCTAATAATAATATTTTTTCATTTTCATCTTAACAATATATGGAAACTAATGACATAATGAGGTGTTGAGACATAGGTGTTGACATAACGAGGAAGGGTGAGAATAGATTTGGGGCATAGATATTTGAAAATCCGAAGAAAAACAGGAATACTTTTTAATGAATATGAGTGTGTATTGCGTATGTGTGATCGCGTAAATCTTTACTCAGTTTCTGTTTATATGTTTGTATTAGATTAGATGTTGCTACAGTCCATAATACAAGTATTAGTGTCAATAAGACTTCCATTCTTGTAAGCCGAGTTGTAGCTATTTTATTATTAAACTGACATAAGTTTATTACTTATTATATTATTGGCAAAGAGTTATATAATATTTTAAATAAACCAAGGATGAAACGTTGTAAAATTAAGTCTACTGAATGTTTTTTTTTCTTTAGTCTTAAAATATTTTGTACTTCTAATTACATGAATCAAATAATTGTTAATTATTTTCATCATGTTGTCATTTGTTTTGATAAACACCTTTCCTTTATGAGCTAACAAGTTAGCTACAGTCTGTCACTAATCCAAACCAATTTCAAGCTTAACTCCAAGTTCATTATAGGTTTTAAGTATAACCTCATTATCAAATTTAATATTGCATTACTAAATTAGTGTTAATTCAAACGTGTTAAATTAGTGTACATTAACAGCCTAACGTTTGTAATTCATCTCAAAATTTGTTTCGTTAACTTTTCTAATTACGTAGGCTCAGAATGAAATCAAATATTCACAGCGGTAGAGTGTTTCTTGTTTCAAGTAATTCTTGATTTAAAAGCCAACGAGCGTTGCACATTTTGTATTTATAGTGGGGGTCAGATCATCTAATCGTGGTGGTTAAATACTTTGAAAACTAGTTAAACTGTATGTAAGACTTCTTCACGATTTTGTATAAACGTAATATTAGTTTGTTTGTGATTTATACCTGTAGAAATGGTAAAAACAATTACATTTAAGTTTAACTTATGTGACTAGACAGTTGTGAGAAGATATATATACCAATGTAATGAAATACACAGAAGAGAAAATATACGTGGAGAGGTGAAATTCCAGTGAAATAAAAATAAAACGAACGGTAAACTTATTTGAAGTATTTTATCTCGGTGGAGAAAATTAAGGTGAAGAGTAAATCGAATGCTTGTCACCTTCAGAAGACCAGACAGAAAAAAATAAACAGATGATTTAGACCGTTTCGCTATTGATTTTTAGGCCCAGTGAACCTTCTATTGCTATAGCAGAGTTTAAGCTTGAATTAATTAAAAAAACCAAATATAAATATTTGGGCGTATACAAAACTATGAAAATGTTCAAACTTATTAGAATAACATTATTAGGAACATCAGCCAACATATTCTTTCACAACACTTCTTCATTGATATTACTGCAAATAAATACAAATAAATTCTTAAAAATGGAAATTCAATTTAAAAGAATAAAGATTATTTTAATTTATTGTTTATGTCAAGTTTTTTTTCTTTTTTGGAGAACTCGACTGGATAAATGTTGACGAGGCACTCCTTACTTTGAAAGTAGTGATCCACATATGGGAGAGGAGGTAGATTTTGTGGATGAGTAGGTGTGCGTGTTTGTGTTTCAGACATGGCTGTATCAATTGTACGGGACGTGAAAAATATGAATAGTCAAAATTAGGTAAAGTGGGGACAAAAACCTTAGGTTTAGGGTAGAACCTAGTAGGCCCTTTATTTACGGTGACAATAGTGAAATACAACTATAATCTGTCTTATATATATATATTGTACTGTTATATTAAAAAAAAACTAAACATATTATTTCATTGTGTTAAACTATGTTACAGCTTGAGTGTTTAGCTATTTGAAATAAAAGAAAACATATAAACAAGAACTTTGGAGTGTCTCTGACATAATGCCTGGGAAATTGTCATAAAAGCTGAACAGAAAAAAAAGCATTTTACTGCTGCGTAAAACTGAGTTATTTTTATTACAGTAGTTTGTGTTTGAATTGTTTAGCGCTTATACTAGTCTTGTGTTTACTGTTAGCTAGTTTAGGGTTATATGTTTAGTACGTGTCAAAAACATGAATATTTTATCGAAGCGATTGTTATATGTTCGTCTTTAAAAAGCATTAGAAGGTGTTTCTATTTACGTGTTCGCAAGCTTGCATCATCTTTTGAACAAAAACACAAACAATTCAAGTAAACTGGGAAAAGTTAAATTAGTTTTCACAAAGTTCTTGCTTTGAAGCTGTGTTTGTAGAGCCTTATTTTAATTAAATTGAGTTATATTTATAAAACGTTCGACCATATTTCATTAAAACATTGTATTGTAGGAATAACATAGTTTAAATTGAGATTTAATTAGTTTAAAACTTGAGTTTCATAAAACTAAAATTAGTTTATAAATTGAGTTTGATTGTATACATTGCAGCATATTTTACAAGCTCAGTTGACTTTTAGAAGCAAGGTTTTACAATTTTTAATAACTATGTTATAGGAATCGTAGTTTTTAGTTACGTAGTTTCTTAAAAACAGGTTACTTTAATATCGATTAGAAAAGATTTATTAGAAAAACCAAATATTTATGACTTAAGATTTTGATCACAAAATATAAAGCTTATTTAAATATAATGGTAATCTCTTTTTAACATTTTAAAATTATTAATGATAAATACGTTAAATTATAGTCAGAATGATATAACTTGGACTACACTAATTTATCGTTAAAAACGGTTCATCTGTAAAAACATGCCAAAGCGGCTCCTACAAATTCAAATAATAAGGCTGGTTGGCAATAAAGTGATATGAAGATATTGGTAACCGAATCCCTCCGTTTTAATCTACTAATAGCTTTCATTTAACGTATTCCGATAATGAGATGCAAACCTACTTCTGTTGTTTCTTAAGACTGAAATAATTTCAAGTTTTAAAACATTTTTGTAGAATTTTTTTTGCAAATTTTGTAAATATAATACTACAACAAGCTGTAAATTATGAAAATATTTATTTAAAGAAAGCAACAAATAACTCTATTTTGGAAAACACATGAAACCGTTCAATTTCACTGGAAATAAATTTAATTATTCATCTTACAAATTATGAATCTTTCAAGCATATCGAAAAGAAATATTATCGTCAAGTTTGAAAGAAAGTTAATAACCTCATGTTATTTTAACATGAAGTTAAGTAGTTGTAGACTAACTTAAAATTTTTAAGTTAATCATAAAGGTATTTTCATATCAATGAATGCAGGTTTTTACTGTATAAAATACCTTAGAATCTTACAAGCGTATTGAAAATGAATATTATCAGATTGTCAAGTTTGAAAGAAAGTTGTGCAAACCGGAAGTAAATTTAATTTCACGCCCCTAATTATAGCCGGATATTATCTCAGGGATTAATTTTCTGAACGAGATTAATGTGGTTCCTGAACCTGAAACTTTTAATGTCTTGTAAAATGTCTTGTAAACTGTCACAACAAAGATTGAATTATTTTCACTTTCTTATTACGTTTAGGGTGAAGTTAGAGAACAGCAAGGACACACTCCTTCGATAGGAAATTAAATAAACACGAAGAGATAACTTCATCTTCTACTTAGAAATATAGGGTGCGGAACAAGGGCGAGTAGGTCCATATTTGCGCGTAATGACATGCCCTCAAAGACGCCTTAGCTATCAAACATTCAAGAATGCAATTGAAATTTAGTGAAAAATGGAAATAAGAAGGCATTTAGAATTTTTATTCTCTTACTGTTTTCCACTAATAAGACCAACAGTTTAATAAAAGCAGCATTTACGTTTGATTCAGAAAGAACATAATGTACAATTATATTTCACCTTTTCAGGCAAAAACTATGTGAAGCGCGTAACTGACAGCATGACAAATTAGGCATTACAAAACTGCAAGTAAATGAAAAATATAACACACAATATCAAGAACACAGTGGCACAATATATTACAATGAAAATATTGGAAAGAACCCCAATACCACAAAAAATAAACAAAAATAACAAATAAAACAAGTTACTTAAGATTAAACCCTTATGTACATTTCGATGACCATGTCATCATCAGAGCGTCTTATTAAAAAATTACAATCTAACAAACAAGAAGTTACAAACTAGAATTATGTTTCTATCTAGTATGTCATCATTCTAGTTTGTAACTTCTTGTTTGCTAGATTGTAATTTTGTAATAAGACGCTCTGATGATGATGACATGGTCATCGAAATGTACATAAGGGTTTAATCTTAAGTAACTTGTTTTATTTGTTATTTTTGATTCTTTTTTGTGGTTCTTTCCAATATTTTCATTGTGAAAAATATAACAATTATTAATAAAATAAATTAATGTTAATTAGTTAATGTTATTTTGTTTTCTTGCGCCCTAGGCATTTCATAATTTACATGGAGCGAATGAATTACATTTCAACTTTCTCGTGCAAGAATGTTAAAGATATATATATATATATATTACAGCTAATATCATGTAGTTTATATTTTCTCTCATACGCTCCTTAAGGGGGCGAAATTTAAACACAAGTAGAGGTGAAAACGTTTATATTTCTAAGCAAGTAAGTGATAGAAATGACAGAAACGAAAAGTGTTCCTTCTAGAACGGTAAATAGTGTGAATTTCTTGAACTGTTTTTATTTGAAAAGTACAATAAATTTATGTTTGTTTCACCAAAAGAACCCGGTATAGTGAGTGATAAATTTTCCGTACTCTGGGATCAAATATGTTAAATTTTTTGAATTATTTAAAAATAATTATTATAGTTATTTTTAAAAACAGAGGTTGGCAAACATTTTAGTATATTCAAACAATGATATTTTGACAAAATGAAAATTAGTTTCAACATTGAACAAAAAGATTTAAAAACAAAATGAAAATTAATTTAATGGTGTTAAATTTAAGTAAAAATCGTAACTTAGTGAAATTAATTTAAACTTTGGCACTAATTTATCGTTAAAAACGGTTCATCTGTAAAAACATGCTAAAGCGGCTCCTACAAATTCAAATAATAAGGCTGGATGGCAATAAAGTGATATGAAGATATTGGTAACCGAATCCCTCCGTTTTAATCTACTAACAGCTTTCATTTAACGTATTCCGATAATGAGATGTAAACAACGTCCATAACAATGGACGTAAACAAACCTACTTCTGTTTATTAATTTCAAGACTGAATTAATTTCAAGTTAAAAAAATGTTTTGTAGATATTTCTTGCAAACTTTGTAAATATAATACAATGTCAATCTGTAAATTATAAAACGTTTTATTTAAATAAAGCATCAAACAATTCTACCATCGAAAACACATGGAACCGTTTAACTTCATTAGA
Source organism: Prosapia bicincta (assembly GCA_036971475.1). Taxonomy (NCBI): domain Eukaryota; kingdom Metazoa; phylum Arthropoda; class Insecta; order Hemiptera; family Cercopidae; genus Prosapia; species Prosapia bicincta. The sequence goes on along the minus strand of JBAIZL010000004.1, from coordinate 188,295,746 downwards.
AATAAATTTAATTATTTAACTACATTGTTCAGTTAATCAAAGATTGTTCGGTTTTGATTGTTTGAAGCAAGACAATAATAGAAACGGACCACCTTTGAACGGACAACAAACAGCCCACATTCTCTTTGTAATGGTATATATTGTATGCAATTATTCCTAATTAGAAGTTTAATTATGTTCTCAAAAACCGTATGATATCTCTGTCTAGGAATATTTGTACATAATTAAGTACATGTTTCCTTTCCTAACATTTCAATATTTTCTTCAATATTGATTTGATATTTTCCTCAGACGAACTCAAAATGTGGGCGAACAGTTCGATTTAAGGTTTGAAAATGGAGTCATACCGTCTAATCATTCTATCTACGCTCTTCAAATTGTCGAGACTTGAATTTCCAAATAATTTAAAAGCTCACACTATCAATATATGTTTTAAGATTGATAGTCCTTAAGGCACCAGATCAAATAAATTTCTTTTCTCTTACACTGCATTAATAGAGACTGGGTCTTTGGAATTTCTAACAGTTCAACTCCTAGTTATCAATAGTTAGTTTTCTTGCAGAAAAAGAATTCTTTCTTCCAAAAAAGATGAAATATTTTTCTAACAGCACTATTGAAAGTAAGAATAATTATTATTTAATTAAAGAACTTCAAACATGAATAAGAGGGTTTTAGTATTCGGAATATTGAATTTGAAACTTTCAAAGTGTAACATACGCATGCTAAATTAAAATGTTATTAATTTGTAAACGAAATATCAAAATACTTTTCTATGTAATGAAATACTTGATGCATAACTTGTGTATAAAATATTTTATAAATTTGTAAATCAGCTTTTAAAGACATTTTTGTGTTTTTTTAAAAGTCAAATCGTTTTAAGTTCTCTACAATTTTGGAACAGTAATAAGTAACATTTAGTTCAGAAAAAGAATATAACTATACACTAGCCTAAAGGTTGTTTCATTAGGTTGATACATAGCAAAACTAATGTTACTTGGCAGTTTTATTGAAAAATATATTAAATATGTATTGGATCTAAAGGTAAAATATTTCTAAAATTATAATATATATTTTAAGAACAGTATTGGTTAGCATAAATAAATATCTGAGTTAAAATTAAAAACAATTTATTTATAAATATTTGATGATGAACTCATATGGATAGGAGTTATTGTTTTCTCAAATAATCTAACAAGGTATTAGAACAATAAAAATCTAATAAGCAAACAGAAGAAATATAAATAGATTTATTGGAAATAAATAGGTGAAACATTAGCAAACTAATATATAAGTAAATGTATAACGAGTTCAGACAAAGCGTTAAGGATAATTCGTTCGTAAGAATAATTGTCCAGCTAGCCAAAACAAGGGTGTATCCATAATGGAGGGAAATAAGAAGAAAATTCATTGGAAGTATAACAATACTGTTTCATAAAAGTAGTAAATGTCATACAGTTACTGACATATTTCTAGAACACTTTAAACATAAAAGCATTGAAGAATAAAAATGATAACAAATTTGTGTGTATTTTCGACTGGGGGAGGGTTTCTGCTCCTCTTGCGTAGCTTCCCTTAGTTTATCTTGTTCTTGACTTCCATTTTAACATCGTTAAGATCATGCATAGCATAGTCATCTACAGCAATAGAGTTCAACGATTGGTCATCATAAAACGACAAGTTGAACGTTAAACACACTTAATTTAAATTATTTTTTAAGAGTAATATTTTAATCGTAGTTATCGTAAAGTAAATGTTATACAAATTCTCTTTAAAAATAAACCGTTTCAGAGCTGTGCAGAGTCTGAGAGTCTAGCCTTAGGTAAGGCCAACCGAGAGTAGACCGAACTAATCAGATAGAGTATAGAAGGCGAGGAATATCTAAGCATTAGGAAAGTGTTTTGGCTCCGAGCACAGAACAGCTAATAGAGCTGTTGCTCTGTGGCTCTGAGAACAGCTGTTGTATGAAATCATACTATTGCCTGTGTCCAAGAAGTTTTCTTATATTGTTGTGTTGTTTAAATATATGGCTAAATCTTGTCGGGAAAATGATGACACGAACAAGAGGTTTCTCTATTTCAGAAGGCGCCAGTCGTGCCTAAGGAACGCTTTACTCCACAAACTTTCAAGTTATATTCTCAAAGTTTGGTTTTTATAATCTAATTATACTTTACTCTTTTGAATATTTCAGATTGTTAACAATTAGTTACTTTCAAACCACAATTTAAAATTTGTTAATAAATATTGAATTTTTAGTAAACATATAACGACTTTTCTATCGTTGCTCTGGGGAATCCGGCGCCTTTATGCTGTCTGGTTGCAGTTAGTCTCGTCCCAGGTCACCTGTCCAGGAATGTATAGGGAGGCCGAAGGGATCTTGCAGACTTCATCATGTTTAGTGTTCATCAAGCACCCTGTCTTGGCCCATCTGGGCGGGAGGAGTTCAAGTTGGATTATTTAAGACATATGCTGGACTGGAGGTTCTCCCCATTTAGCAAATATATTCGTGTTTTTAACAAGGTGATTATGTTCTACGATAGGTACTCCTAGTCACCAATATTCTTTTCCGCTATCTTTCTATATTTTTCTCTTTCCATAAAACACTCTAACAAATATCCTTGTGGTAAACTTAAATATTCTTGTTTAAACCGCAAAGAAAACAGAATTTCTAATTAAAGTTTGTAGATTTTATCAGTCTTCACATATTCATATCTTGCTCTTGTATAATATATATCTGTATTATTTTCTCTAAATAAAACAATTCAGTGCTGGTTGCTCTAAATAAAATACTCCACAATAGAACCGTTGCATTATATTTCTCCTGCGTCAGCGAATGAGAACAAATCATAGGGAGTTATTGTGTGTGTGTGTGTGTGTGTGTGTTTGTTTGTTTGTGTGTCTTATTGCACTTGTTTATTGTCAAGGTTAGTTTTGGTTGTCGAAATAAACAATTTTTCAATTAAAAATTTTATTTTTACCTGTTTGTAGATTATTCAATGTTTATAATTATGAACTTGTAACTAATAAAGATTTAAAACTTTGCCGTTTACTTAACTGGTTTATCTAAATTAAATGTTTTTGCAGTATGAAATGCAGTATTAGTCCTAATACGTAACCTATGGATTCCTGGGAATGTTTGTTAAGAAGAATGATGCGTATTTTACTCGTGGACTTTAATGGTTCTACACAATAGCTGAAGCACCAAGATATGATGGAAATGGAGAAAATTACTTTCGGAAATATAACTGAAATGTTTGCTTAGGCTTTATGTAAACATAGCCTTCAAAACACTTGTGTGAGGATGTTGTCAATGTTGTATTGAGTTATAATCGTGTGTTTGTACGGTTGTTGTGCGAAGACATCTTTATTCTACAACACTGCTTTGTAAACACTCTTGTGTACGTCTATTGCAAACTTCCAATTCAAAAGGAGTTTAGTCGTATACGTAATAAAATTGGATGCCAACAAACATTTTCTCTTACAATACCTATTGCATATATAATAACATTTTTACATATATACATACACACAAGTCGTAAACCCATATTGAATTGTTTCTTTATATTATGCTTTGACGTAACTGTACTTATTTTCACATAAATCTTCCTTTAAACAAAATTTTAAATAAGGTCATACAAATTCCAATTACAATCTGCATTCAACTACTGCACAATAATTTACTGGTAGAAGTTGGTACCTCCTAAATATAAATATTTCTTTTATAGAATAATACTAGATTTTGTGCTATATGTGTGTTTTTATTACATGGATGATTTTAGATAGTAAATTTTTTTAATGTATTTTAAAATTTTTAAACTGAAAGTAAGTATTATAATAGAACAATTTTTTTAATATTTTTTTTATCAACCTAAACAATTCTAATAAACATAAATAAAGAGTTGCAAAAACAAACTTTTACGCTACGCGTCAAAAATTTCGCTAACCTTACAAGCCAAAACTTCGTCTATTTAAGTGCTTCTCACATTACTTCATCATATGAAGCCCGTATTACTAATTACTAATGTCATTGTTGCAAGCACAGATAATTGCAACATCGGTAAAATCAGATTGATTGTGTGTTGTGATGACTTGAGAACAGTATCACCGAAGCCTGCTCTACATTAATGTAAGTAGGCATTCTTAATGAATACTTTAGTTCCTTTTAAAAAAAATCGTGACATATATATATATATATATATATATATATATATATATATATACAATACTTTTAATGTAAATTAGGTTTGTTATTGAACATTTCATCAATATAAATATTTATAAAAGCATATTCTCGAAGCTTTTCATGAATTTAATCTATTGATTTCTGAAAGAGCTTTGTTAACTTTCTACAGCTAAAACGACACACGATAAGGTTGTTTTAGATTTTGGCAGTGTGCAAAGAAAATTCTCTTGATGAAAAGCTTCTACCATTTTGTCTTATACAATTCTTGTTGATGAAATGTATGTACACGCACATCGCACACACACACACACAAGGCTATGTGTAGAACACAATATTAGAATCAATCATGAATATGTCATACTCTAATATTTAATTACAAAATTTTATCTCTTTCTTACTTTATCAAACAATTTGTTTCTTCAACAAAGTTAATTTATATGCCATTTACGTACTGTACATGGTGGGGTCTTTATTTTCCCTGGCACAGTTTATTACTAGATGTATAGATGTAATTAAAATTCAAATTATATAGCCTACTTAGTTTTACTGACGTATGCTGAATAAAAAAAAGAAAATTTGTAAAGCTGTGTCTTCGGTTTAGTGAAACAATTAAAAGAGGAACAATAAACAGCCATTTATTTAATAGTAAATTCAAAATAATATTTTGAGAATATTTATCAACTCGTAAGCGTACATTTTATCTGATAAACGTTAACTGTCAATCAAAATATATAACATCTCACCTGTATGTCTCCATAAGCTCCAAGGAAGCCTACAGTTACAGAATTGTTAAAGTTGTGAGCCCCAGTCCCCGTCAGGTAACTATAAAGGTAGCTGTAACCGCCGTCGGAACTGTTCCCTATAACATGTTACGTAAATGTTTTAGTTATATACTCATATATTTTGAAATATATGCTGTTTTAATTACAATTTTGTGTTATGGGGTCTGGCAAGGGTAAACAAAAAGTACAGCATTTTATTAAATATTTTCATTTTATTAAGGTTCTCGTTTCGTTCATAAATAATAAAATATCTTTTTCGTTAAAAAATAGCTGTTTAAAAAAGATATTGGATGACGAGAAGCGATTTTTCGTCAACAGGTTTTTTCATGCACATACAGAGAATCAGTGTAAGTTTATTTAAAAAAAAAAAATACATTGTAAGTTGTATATCTATATAAACTAAATAATACATAAGAAAATATCTTGAGAGGACATCTACAAAATAAGCCTATTATCGTAAACCCGAGTAAATAAAATTTAAAACAAAATTTGTTTTCAAGAAAACAGGAAAATCAGATTAGTCTACTAATTTTGTACTTTAGTATAAGCTGCTAAAAGGATTTGTTTTAAGAATATTTTAAATATAATATAAGGCTGTTGTGACATTCAATAAAAAAACAATAACAAAGTGTAGATTTTTTAACAGATGGGATTAAAAGCAAGAGAATTTTGAATGGAAACCTTCATTTCCGCCAATGATTATGAACAACAAGATTCAAAGAACCAAAAGTAGGTTTAAAGATAGTTTGAGTGTGGATGATACACTTTGCTTTCAAGTGAAGCTTCGTAGCTACTTTGAAACTTTTTGTCGATTGTCACGAATAGGTTTGTTTCCATTAGTTTATTTTCCACAGAAAAGAAACAAATGATACCTCATCTTAGGTTTTTTTCAATAATCATACATTTTTGAATGCTTGAGTTTTAAAATAAATCTCAACATAAAATACAATTATATCATAAAAATACAAAAAAGTGTAAATTAAATATAAAAAATTGTATTTAATAAACCAAGAGCTTTAAAATAAACACTGTTTTTTTCAAAATAATTAAAATATATCACATTTCCCCAATAATTTTCAGACGTATTTGTCCTAGAAGACAAAAAGAAACATAAATTTGTCTAAATAGTGGCAAGAGCAAGACAACCCTTAAAACACTGTTACAAAATAAACAGAATAATTTAATTTTAATAAATGTTTTTTACATTATATTGTATTAGTATTTCAACCCTTACATACATTACTATCATTAAAATTAGTAATAATTATAACTTAAATTAGTAAAATTCCCATGGATTCCCATGTAAATTCAATTGTAATTACCATGACATGACCACCCCAAAAACCTCCAGTGTATTTTGTTAAAGTTAAAAGCACGTAATTACTTCACTTATAATTAGTTTTGCATTTCTAATTAAATTGCACTAGAGATGTCTATTAGCTCATCACATCGCTCTACTTAGGTTGAGGTTACGCGTTACCTCGGAATATCTGATTAACTTGATTTAGCAATGAAATACATCACAGAATACTAAACTGTAGTAAACTGTCTCAATGAATATTAAATACAGCTTTTTTTCAAGCAATCTCCATAATTATTTACACATTTTTCAAGTGTAAGGTCTTTTTCATTAACGCTTACCTACATGTATAAATGAAAGATATATAATCCTCTATTGGATATATGTTCCTCTTGAAGAAACAACATAAAACTTATGACAAAATAAGGATTTGAAAGGTTTAAACACTTCAAGACAAAGATATATAAGGGATATTTCGGACATTATAAAAACTCATGAAACCTTTTATTCAGATCAGCTGTAAAACGAATTAGATACAATACTCTCGTTGTATTTCGTTTTTATTCATTTTTTACGACTGACAACTTTAAGCATTTATTTTTTTTCTCAGGAGCTTTGTTCTTTCTTCACTCGACAATCTTGTTAGTATCTAAATATCACCCCAATTCCATCATATAATTTAAAGCATACGCAGCTTCTTTAGGTACGTGACAATCACTCTCTTCTAGGTACTTTCCTATTCAGTTTATATATTCTCAAGTTTATCCACTCTTCTAGTTCAACTTCAATTCCTAGTTTATCTGTCTATTTAAGGGGATTTTTTTCTTCAGATGTTTTATAAAGGCAAGACTATATTTTAAAACAACTTAGTTATTAAAGTATAAGAATTGTTCAGTTCAATTAATAACAAACGAAAATGACAATTTGGTAATTCTGTTGGTCGACAAATATATCATAAACGTTCTATTAATTTGTAATTATATTTTAAGAATATTTTTGAGAATGGTAGGTGACTTGAAAGTTTCTTAATTTCTACCAATCACTTACTTTCCTAATGAATGGACCTCACATAGAGGTAGTGCCACAGACAAAGTGGAATTTTGAACAAAGCACTCCTACCTCACCCTCTACCTAATAACTCCAAATGTCAACTTTCCCTTCCGGTTAGCATTTGTGCTATTCAAATACTGACATAAATTAGGTTTTCCTTCGCCCGTCGGAAACATTACTTTGGTCGCAATTTCTATACACTTTTAGCATGTGCTCGTCAACCTTCGTATGTCAGTACACAAATTTGCCTGGTGTTTATAGGACATTCATACGTCAAGCCTTCTCTTATAACTCGTTACAAGGTTTCGTCATTTCTTTGTGTTTCCAGAACCAAGCACCATAAAGTTCAACATTTCATTGAAACAAACCGTTAAATATATAAATAATTTCTTTTTCCGTCACCCAAAGTTATACTACCAAGTAATATTTTGACGTTATGATATTACGTATTATTTGATTATAAACCTAGAAACTACAAAAAACTAACTGAATTGAAGTAATAAATTCATTTTTAATAAACACTTTTAATAAAACATGAAATTACTACCTTAACTTAAACTAATAGTAGTAATTGTTTAACGTGTAGGCTTCATTATTATTTATTGTAATAATCAATGAAAATTACAAAGCAGAAACCTCTAGAATATTAACGTTTTCTCAAGATATCTAAAATGTTTACAATTAGTTTACTCATAATTATTTAAAAATACAATTCTTTCCACTTATTCTTAACAACAATTAAATGACGGCAAATAATTAGTTTATATTTATAATTATTTAAAATCATTTCCCTCTCAACTTTTACTAAACAAACCTTTAGCTAGTTCAATTCACTTAGGCGTACTTTAGCATATGATTTAAACTAGGAAGTCTGTAACATCTGCAATGACGATACTATCTGTAAAGTACTTTTATGAAATTTTACAAGTTTATTTTTTTTAAAAATATTGAATTTCTCCACAGCCTTATTTAACAACTAATTATAATACTTCGTGGGCCGTTATTTTCAACCACAATAAATTACAGTAAATAAATTAAAAAACACTAAATTACCAATAAAAAACATAAATCCCGTAATCTTTGCTTTTCATGCTATTACTAACCTCTAGTAATTAGTTTATATTTCACCACTTTTTATTAATACTTGATAACACTGTAACGTTTAAGTGTCAGTAGCACAAAACCAAAACAATATGTGAGAAACAATACGTTTCTGTGCACACACTCTACCGCTCAGCTGTTTCTTATTTCCTATCAACAGCCATTTGATATTATTCTTCATCAAACACTACGGATCTATTTTCCTCATTGGTATTGTTTAGATTGCAACATCCTGCAATAAAACTCTCAAGCCGAAGCACTTCAATAGTCTCGCGTGCAGCTTTTATTTTCAAAACTCTACAAACGTATTTCTTTTTCTTATTAAAAGCCTTATTTGAAATTACCATTTAATTTGCACATGTTACTCACAATTTTACTTTAGGGCGAATTCTTGATTTTATTTATTTCGATTTTTAAAACACTTCATTAATAATTTGCTTTATTAAATTTTGTATAACCCTATTTATCGCATGGATATTTATTAAGTATTACTTGCAAATGTTTTGGTTTGCTTTCATTAATATTATTGCATGTAAGCTCTTCATTTAACAGAAAACTAAACAATATTACTTCTCCAAAACACTAAAGAAACGAGCACAGACCTTGTAACGCTATCAGACTGGATGTTATGGACGAGGACGTTGAGCTAGTGCATGATCTTATGCAAATTAGAAGATTTCGTTTTGCTTTTGTAACCTATTTGCAGAGAGTGTACCTGAAGCCGGTTGCTAAGCGTCATGTAAATTTAGAAGGTATTACTCAATTCATTTTATATTGAACCTCACTCGGATGCAGGTATTATACTAAAAAAAAATGTTTGGTAAAATAGAACCAAAAGTGTTCACTACAGAAAGTCACTCGCTAATAACCTGAAATTATACGTGTAATTTTATAATGTTTCGCTATTATAATTTCAAAAATTGTGACAAACAAAACTATAATATTTTTTTATTCTATCTTCACCTAAGCACTAGTTTGTCACTAAAAAAACTTGAATCTTTATTATTATTGTGCTTATTGTAGCACTAAACGTTTTTCATTATTAAGGGCAGCCGTTTCGGAGATACGTCCCAATGTCAGCATATCCCAATAGGACACATCTCCCGAAACGGCTGCCCTTAATAATGAAAAACCGTAAGTGTTAATACAGGCAGGTATAACCTACTAATATATGTTCAAGTGTTTTTACTGACAAATTTAATATAACTGATTTTGTTTGCATGAGGGGATTAGTTAGCTTCTAGGAACTCGAATGAAACTCACAACCCACTCGTCAATTCACGCCGCGTCGGTTTCAAACTATTGCTCAATTACTATGCAACTTTATCAATTTAAATCCAAACTTAGGAAAATTAGTCCAAACTCTACACCTAAATGCACTACAACTAAATAAGAAAATGAATTACTCATAATTATATTTATTTATTAATTTATGAAGCATTAAGGACAGTACCTAGTAGGTGAATCAAAGGTTCCTAAAGCTGGGTTGTGAGTTGAGTTATAAGGAGGTTCTTAATCCCTGGGTATCATGTAGAAACGTGAATTATATATCTACTAAGAAAAAATAATTTTTAATTAAAAACAAACTAACATTTAGTTAATTAGGGCTTATCTAAAGAAAAGAATTGACCAAAGGTGTATATTGATACAGAGTACTCAATATATCATTAAACACTAGTTTATAAACATAAACCCGTTTCTGTTAATACGTATACATCGATACCGAAACTTGTCTGTAGTAATAAACTAGTGTTTCATGAGATATTGAATATACCTTTTTAATATTTACTTTGGGTAAAGAAAATTTCATGAGTAAATCTTACTTTAAATGTATATATATATATATATATATATATATATATATATATATATATATATATATATATATATTCTTGATATTTTACGTTATCCATTGTTTTTCCGTAAAACAAAAACAATGGAAAAAAAAATATCAGTGATTCGACAATGGTCAAGTGACCGAAAGGTGCCTCATCACTCAAGGTAAAATTATTGCACTTAATGGTGGATAAAATTACTTACAATAGTAATATATTAACTTCATATATATATATATATATATATATATATATATATATATATACATATATATATATGCTGATACGTATTCCTTCTCAGATGGAAAATATGAAGAATAGTTATTATCTGGAGTACATCCGTTCATTCTGCAGTGCATAAAATCGCAGTTCCGACGTTTCGCTAGAATCTCATCCAGCATTAACGAGGTGAACCCAACAACAGTTGAAGTCGCTCTTCAACTGCGATTTTATGCACTGCAGAATGAACGGATGTACTCCAGATAATAACTATTCATCATCATCACACACACACACACATATATATATATATATATATATATATATATATATATATATATATATGTGTGTGTGTGTGTGTATGTGTGTGTGTATGTGTGTGTGTGTGTGTGTTTGTATGTATGTATGTGTGTGTGTGTGTGTGTGTGTGTGTGTGTGTGTGTGTGTGTGTGTGTGTGTGTGTGTGTGTGTGTGTGTGTGTGTGTGTGTGTGTGTGTGTGTGTGTGTGTGTGTGTGTGTGTGTGTGTGTTGAAGTCGCTCTTCAACTGCGATTTTATGCACTGCAGAATGAACGGATGTACTCCAGATAATAACTATTCATCATCACACACACACACACACACACACACACACACACACACACACACACACACACACACACACACACACACACACACACACACACACACACACACACACACACACACACACACACACACACACACACACACACACACACACACACACACACACACACACACATATATATATATATATATATATATGTGTGTGTGTGTGTGTGTGTGTGTATGTGTGTGTGTGTGTGTGTGTGTGTGTGTGTATGTATGTATGTGTGTGTGTGTGTGTGTGTGTGTGTGTGTGTGTGTGTGTGTGTGTGTGTGTGTGTGTGTGTGTGTGTGTGTGTGTGTGTGTGTGTGTGTTGAAGTCGCTCTTCAACTGCGATTTTATGCACTGCAGAATGAACGGATGTACTCCAGTTAATAACTATTTATCATATATATATATATATATATGTGTGTGTGTGTGTGTGTGTGTGTGTGTGTGTGTGTGTGTGTGTGTGTGTGTGTGTGTGTGTGTGTGTGTGTGTGTGTGTGTGTGTGTGTGTGTGTGTGTGTGTGTATGTGTGTGGGTGTGTGTGTGTGTGTGTGTGTGGGTGTGTGTGTGTGTGTGTGTGTGTTTAATAAAATCTATTTTGAACAAGTTTTGCCTAGAATAAACCTAATTAATTTTAGCTACATATTGAAAAATTTTAAACACACTAAATTTGTTTACTTATTAATTTCGTTATAATATAATTAAATTTTTTATTGAAACTTTCACAACGTAGGTATTTATTCGGGAACTATAGGTTATAAACTAATATTGAGACATTCTTAGATTACAAACTGAAAAGTAGAATCCAGATACAGATGGCGTTAAAAGATATTGCCAGCCACATTTTATCGTTTTTTTGCCTCTGGCGCCCTCTCTAGATCCCATACACCCCGAATAAATCTTGTTTAGATGGTGGTCACGAAATGCCCTAGCTACTTTTCTAGCCGATATGAACTAAACTTGAAATGATGCAAGACAGATATTTTCAGGTAGATTGCCGAATATGGTGTGTATATTTAAAATTATAGAATTATTCAAATAAATACAATTTAACAACGTTAGCTTATAATTAAAGAATAAAAATATGGTGCAACTCACAAATATAAAATGTTTTATTTCATACGCGTTTCAACGACTAATTTGTCGTCATCCTCAGTGAAGATACACAAATCAAATTAAATAAAAAAAAAAAAAAATATATATATATATATATATATATATATATATATATATATATATATATATATATATATATATATATATTAAACATAAGGTTATGTTTAATATATATATATATATATATATATATATATATATATATATATATATTTATAGTTAATTTGATTTGTGTATCTTCACTGAGGATGACGACAAATTAGTCGTTGAAACGCGTATGAAATAAAACATTTTATATTTGTGAGTTGTACCATATTTTTATTCTTTAATTTTAACTTTCACTCACAAGCCAGCTCGAATATTATTTATAACGTTAGCTTAGTTTAAAATATTATATATATATATATATATATATATATATATATATATATATATATATATATATATATATATTTCACGAATTTCGCTTATCTGTCATAAACAGGCCGGAAAAGGGTCGGATAAGCGAAAATGTCGGATAGCAAGAACATATAACACTCGTTATTTATAAATTTTGAAGCATAAGAGTAAGTAAATTTGAAATTACCTAATGCAGTAAAATGGTCGGGTTGAAAAAAGTTTTAATAAATTTAAATTCTAATATTTTGGACTGAATTCAGAAAAGAATAGTCATTATTGAAAAGAAATTTAGAGACAGTGAAAACGCCAAGACACGAACAAAGTTAGAAGGGTGATAACCAACTCAAGCCAATGCAGGAGAATAGACGCCAAAGCAATCCACAAAGGACACAGAAAATGGCCGGTGAACTCTACATTCAATATCACCAAGATCACAGGACACTAAAACGAGATATAAAAGGTTAGAGCTTTCTTCTCTCTTTCCAATAAGTAAATGTTAAAATTAAAATTTATGGTGGATTGAATTATTAAACAATTTCTTTTTAGAACAATTTTTATAAAATATCATGTTTTTGTTTAATACAGTGGCTTTATCTTGTTTAAAAAAATTAATATAAGGACAAATGCGATTCCATGGTGAATTACATCATAGAACCAAAATGGTGGACATGAAATAACTAGATGTAATCGAATGTAACAAATGCTAAGAATCGAAATTGAGAACAAGTAGTTCAACCTTAAATAAAAATAATTTTAATAGAGTACCAACATTTTTATGTGATTACAAAAGTTTTAAATAGAAGTGCGCCCTTGTTTTTAAGAAGTTAATACTGAGTTGTTAAATAAGAAATGGAGCAAACGTTAAATCAGTTGCAAAACCAAAATATACAAAGACAATTTGAAATAAAAATATATAAAGTTGTACAGTAATATCAGGTAAGCGAAAGGAGAGATTTTGAAATTATTTTCAGATATTTTAAATAAGGAATGAAATAATTGTGGGCAAACGTAATATGTTTGAAAAATAAATTAATTGTTAGGGTTAAAGACCATAAATTACAAAAGAATGAGGACAAAATTAAAAATAATTTTTTCTAGACTTTTTTGTTAATTATTTGGGACAAACAAGTGTTTGTTTACAAGGGGGTTATTTGATTATGAGTTTAATAGTTTCTCTTTATTTATTTTATTTATTTTTAATTTTCTCTATCTCCTAGTTCCCATCTCATATATGATGTAGTACTCAGAATCGTCTTGTTTCTGTATAACTCCGTTCTTGCTCCATAGTTCATGATAGTCCTCACGATACAGCCCTTACAATCGTCTTGTTTCTCTGTCTCCTAGTTCCCACTCATAGGTGATTTAGTACTCAGAATCATCTTGTTTCAGTATCATATAGTTCCCATTTCTGTGTAACCCAGTTCTTGCTCCATAGGTAATGGTAGCTCTTACAATCGTCTTGTTTCACTATCTTCTAGTTCCCTCTCATAGGTGATTTAGTACTCAGAATCATCTTGTTTCTGTATCATATAGTTCCCATTTCTGTGTAACCCAGTTCTTGCTCCATAGGTAATGGTAGCTCTTACAATCGTCTTGTTTCACTATCTTCTAGTTCCCTCTCATAGGTGATTTAGTACTCAGAATCGTCTTGTTTCTGTATCATATAGTTCCCTCTCCAGAGATCACGATAGGTCTCACGATAATCTTGTTTCTGTATAACCCAGTTCTTTCTCCATAGGTCATGATAGATCTCACGATTATCTTGTTTCTGTATAACCCAGTTCTTTCTCCATATGTAATGGCAGACCATACAGTTATCTTTTTTCTTTAAATCCTAGTTCCCTCTCATAAGTGATGGTAGTACTCAGAATCGTCTAGTTTCCTCTCCATAAATCACTATCGTTCTCACGATAGGTTCATACATACAACACGAATGCGATGTAAACGTGAGATATAAAAGGAAACCTTTAGGAAGTATTCTAAATATATTGAGTTCTCAATTTTAGGAGAAACGGACGGTTTTAAAACAATAACCAAGACATTCGCCGACGAGACCGTCTATGTGCAATCTTCTTAAATATATATATATATAAATTACTAAGTCAAAATACAAATACAAGAATTATAATTGAATTTACAATTCAATTGTAAATTGTAAATTCAATTATAATTCTTGTATTTGTATTTTGATTTAGTTCTTTATTAATACACAAGAATACATATTGCGATATATATATATATATATATATATATATATATATATATATATATTTGTTCTTCAACTGTTGTTGGGTTCACCTCGTCAATGCTAAACGAGTTTCTAGCGAACATCGAAACTGAGATTTTATGCACTGCAGAATGAACAGATGTACTTCGGAAGGTAACTATTCATCGGATATATATATATATATGTATGTTGATACGTATTCCTTCACGGATGGAAAAATATGATGAATAGTTAATATCTGGAGTACAGCCGTTCATTCTGTAGTGCATGAATTCGCAGTTCCGACGTTTCGCTAGAATCAAATCCAGCATTGACGAGGTGAATCCAACAACAGTTGAAGAGCGAGTCAACTGTTGTTGAGTTCACCTCGTCAATGCTGGATGGGCTTATATATATATATATATATATATATATATATATATATATATATATATATATATATAAGTTCAAGATACGTGACGTTTTGTTTCCATGGAGTTTTCATAAATTTACTTAACTAATAAGTTTGAAAAGTAACATATAAAAATTTTATGTATAGTTATTGATGGTTTCCTTTTTTTCTTTTAGTATAAATATTTGGGATTATTTTGTTTTTCAATATTTAATTTTCAACCATTGGTGTCTACAATATTTCAACAGTTTTTTTTTAATTGCTGATGCTTTTAAAATATGTTGTAATATTTTTAAAATATATTTTTCCAATCAGTAAATTTTAAAATCGTAATAAAGTTATTCATTTTATATTATGTATATACACTAAGTAATTCTACATAGAAATTTAAAACATAACAGATGTTAACTTTAATCCCACAGTTCTTTTCAAGGGTGGTTACAATTAATTATAATTGATTACAGCAACTGTAAAAACATTTTGTTGAATTTTAGTTAGGACTACACCGGCCTATTACAATTTACAATAGCATGTTTGTAACCTTCTATTAGTGTTAGCGAAATGAACATCAAGGTTATTTAAACATTATTTGTAGCAAGTGTTATTATTGTTTCATTATCATCACAATTTACAATAGCATGTTTATAACCTTCTAACAGTGTTAGCGAAATGAACATCAAGGTTATTTAAACATTATTTGTAGCAAGTGTTATTATTGTTTCATTATCATCACAATTTACAATAGCATGTTTATAACCTTCTAACAGTGTTAGCGAAATGAACATCAAGGTTATTTAAACATTGTTTGTAGCAAGTGTTATTATTGTTTCATTATCATCACAATTTACAATAGCATGTTTATAACCTTCTAACAGTGTTAGCGAAATGAACATCAAGGTTGTTTAAACATTATTTGTAGCAAGTGTTATTATTGTTTCATTATCATCACAATTTACAATAGCATGTTTATAACCTTCTAACAGTGTTAGCGAAATGAACATCAAGGTTGTTTAAACATTATTTGTAGCAAGTGTTATTATTGTTTGATTATCATTACAATTTAGTTCATCTAAATTTGAAATAATCGGAAATAAATTCACGAAATATAGGCTAATTAATTTTGGTTTCAGTTAAATAAAATTGGTTATAATATGTTTACTAATGCCCTAATTCTCAATAACCCCAGCAATCAGAAATCCCTGGAACTACGCCGTGGAGGCTTAATCAGATAGACTGTAGATATAACATTTTGCCCAAGGGAATACTGCGGTTTTCACGGTAACACTGTAATTAATTTCCAGTAACCTCTTACTGGAAGTTCTCTTCAGAATTACAAATTATATTATAAAACTAATATATGATTGGTAAAGTTTAATTGCGTTTGAAACATTAATCAAATGGGGTGCTCTATTTAAATTAGCCTTTCTTAGAAGTGTTCCTTAGATTGGTTTTGACGGAAAATTGTTCAATTCTCAACATTTCCTAACACTTCTCATATAAGACAGAATTTGTGTGCGGCAAATAATTGTCAGTACATCTCCTTGCTCATATAATTTCTCTCCTTGCTCGTATAAACTAACCACAATAATTTATTGTCGAGTAACAACTGTTCATTAACTAGATGGTTAAGGTTTTAAACATAAGGTGTTACAGATCTTTAACTTTTAAATCCTGTTATCAAATAAAATTAATTAATTTATATATATACAATGTTATATATATATATATATATATATATATATATATATATATATATATATATATTACAGTAAACTCCCGATTATCCGTGGGCGGATTAATCGGTTTGCGGATTATCCGGGGTCTGCCATTGTTTTACAAATTTCCAATTTTTATTCCAATCAGATTCATGTGTTTAAATTTCCAAACGGTGAATTACGACGTAAATACATATAAGACTTAATATAAGGTAAGTAGAAGGGAATAGATATGTAAATATGTACATACTAATTTTTACATTGAAAGGGAAGCATCCCGACGCGGGCCAGCGAAATAAAAGGGGCGAGCAAACTATTGTATATGAGACAATGATAAAATGCCCGAAAACCTAGTGTGTATCATAAGATTGTAAACAAATGTCAGCTAATCTCGGCTATAAATAGTCTAGGACGTGGCATATACATTATCCATGTCTGTCATATACATTACCGATCTTTATGGCTTTGTGACACACGTGACACAAGTAGACACTTTGCGACAAATTGGTTCTCAAGAAACTTAGATCTCACATTAAAGCTAAATCAATGCTCACAAAAAAACAGACGAAAGTGACAGATTTTTTTGTTAAAAAGTGAAAGTATTATGTTTAAAGGAAATTACATATGTACATACATACTTACTATTACTTATACTTATGTACGTATTGTAAATAGTTAAACATATAAATGTACATGTTATAATCCGTCAAATACATAGACATTTTAAATAATTTTCTGTATTTGTTTTGTCCTCTGAAGATTATTTGTGAATTGCATTATCCGGGGTCATTATTTGAGTAACTTATGGTATAATAATCGATTATCCATCGTTTTGCGTATTCTTTGTTCATAGCGGATTATCCGGGGAATTCGTTATCCGGCGTTGCCGGGCCACCCTATTCCACGGATAATCGGGAGTTTACTGTATATCGAAATCTTGTTGCTGTTCATGACAAGCTGGTTGTTAATTACTCATTACACTTTTGCTATTACTTGCGACCAGACTTTTTGTTAACTAAAAGTTCTTAAATTGTTAACATACACTTTGAGGAAACGTTTTCGTCTTACTACTTCTTCAGCCTCCTTCAGGAGTGGTAAGACGAAAACGTATATATATATATATATATATATATATATATATATATATATATATATATATTAAAACGATACAAATTATGTGAACCTCTAGGATTGTATTAATGCCTCTTTAACAGATATTAGTCACATTTGAAACAATGGTAATTTTCATATTTATTTATAGTCATCTATATATAATTTCTAATTTCTATAAAATTGGATTCTTAAATTAAAAGTATTGTTTTATAACAAATAAATAATCATTATTCTCTTTCAAATTAATAACAAATTTTAATTCATTTCATTTTTAAAATAAAGTTAATGAGAATAATTAACCTTTAGTAAATATATATATATATATATATATATATATATATATATATATATATATATATATATATATATAAGTTACTACGAATAGTAGTAGTAATTTTAGTTGAACAAGTTTGGTTTAAATGAAAACCATAAGTTGAAGAAAATATACATAAATTTTGATTTTTTTTCATAAAAACAAAGTACTTTTTGTGAGTAACTTATTTACTGATGAGTTCATAGGAAGTACTGGCCGATGGATTCTAACTAAAAACCTTCAAATAATTGTGTATAAAAAAAGCGAAGATGCATAATGAAAATGTACAAAAAGTATTTACATAAATTGCAGCAGATATTAAAATTATAACATTATTTCTTCATCAATATCTTCAATTGCTTTAAAGTTATGAATTTTTCATTTTGTTAAAATATATCCCCAATTTTAAATTTTTACATTTGTACACGATTGTAGTATTACTTGTTCAAAATATGTATTAACACTACTCTTTATTAGTCTTTTGAAGAAAACATTTAGAAAATCCTCCTTAAGATTCTGATTAGAGCACGATTGTAAAGGAAATAGACAAAGTGTATAATGCAGAAGAACCCTGTTTACATTATCCCCTAGAAGAGTGGAATTGTTCCATTGTTATTAATGTGTTTTACTGGAAGCTACGGTAATACAAGAGATACATCACAAATTGGATTCAGCTAAAGTGTAACTTCAGTGCTACTTCTTATGGCTCACAGAGTTGTACAAAATGAAATAAACAGAACTTCATACATATATTGCATAATACAATGTACATCAATTACAATAGTCTTGTATTGTTCTGAAAATATGAAATTTTAATTATAAGTATACATTACTTGCATTAGTATTTACAAGGTCAGAATTAATAAATAAGAAGACGGAATTGTTTATTTTGTCATTAAGAAATTAAAGTTCAATCTATTTTGTGGGATTGAAAAGTGGAAAATACACACATTCTAATCACAATCAATTTAAAGATATTCAATCCAACTGTGGAATTGTTTTTATTTCTGTGAATAAATTTAAAGTGTTTTATTTTAGAGATAGTAAAAAAAAATTAAAGCTAGGCCTAAGGTTAGTTACAACTCATCAACATAAAAGCAACTATTTTTTTAAAACGTTTAAAGAGAAATATTATTGAAACAATTACTATCAACGTCCGTGACATTTTTCAACGCTTCTAATGTGTTTCGAAATATGTGTTCAATCTTCAGCGATTCACATATCATAAAATGAGGTCGTCTTAGCAAATTATAATTAACACAAACACGAGTAAATTATTAAATTCCAATTCAACAGATTTCTGTTAACGAACTTCAATTTTGCTAAAATATCGTCTGAGCAGCGGATTATTTTTTTTCAAAATAAAGAACATACTCTCGTGTTTCGTAAAACTCTCGGGTTATATTGTTTTTTATTTTCTTATTCTAGTTTCTATAGCACAGGAATTTATCTACTTTACAATATTAATCAGTAAATAGTTCATATTACTAAAACTATATTTTAAATACAAGTTTATTATTTTATAAGTTAAATCTTATTATTTAATTAAGATTATCTAATGGAGGTTTATAAATACACGAGACCTTTTTTGAATCAATTACATTTTTCTGATTTTTATTTTAAATGTTTTGTTATATTTTTTTGAGTGCCCAGTTTTGAAAAACTGAGCAGTTTTCTAAACTGACAAAAAGCTTCCATTAAGCTGAAAGGGCGTCATATCAGGTTTCTTGTGCATTAAGGTGTGTGATAAGCTTTTGTTAATGTGTCTTTCTCTCACCACACATATAATTTTGTATAGGATAAGCTTCTAATGTTATACCAGACAAATTATATTCTTTATCTAAAATTACGGTTTTATTTAGTCATACATTTAGTGCATTTCCAAGTGTCAAACAGCATCTAGTACTGAATACTGTTTACTTGTATCAGTGCTGAGTACTAAGTAAGTAGCAATTATTTTGTACTTGCTTTTAAAGTGTTTTCGTTAACACAAACAGTGAATTGTTTACTTTATTGGTCACGTTTTTACATTATTAAAAGGCTAAGTCACACATAAAAATAAAAAGGCTTCTTTAAAAAACCTTCAAAGCAATTACTTGAGATGAATTTCTTTTTGGTCGTTTGCAATTACTAGTAAAGAACGATTCATCTTTGGACCTTGTTTTGTCACCGACGAATCAACGCCTTTTTGTAATATACTATTTATGTATAACAATCATTAAACTGCACAAAACATTTCTTTATACTGCTTTTGAAAAGAGTCCATTCTTGCTACAAAAAGAGTTTTAACTCAAACAACTACTTGAATTTTTTTTCATTTGTATTTTATACGTGGGTGAAATACTGTTGGTTCTACATAATTGCTGAAATACTCAGAAGGAAAATGTTTCTTCTCGAGTTATTAGCCGGAGCTTTTTAATTGCGGTTCACCTCTCAATCTTCTGTGTTTTCTTTTCATGCTAGCTGTATTTCTAGTTCAAATTCTTCACTAAATTGCTTATACAGTCAATATAGAGTCGAAATTCACAATTATCTGCTCCATAAAAATCCTTTTTAAGAATCTCGTCACTAAATGTTATGTCTAAACCCCATTGTAAACATTAGCTTCTAGCTATTCCGTTATTTAAAATATTGTCTTTATTTCCAATATGATTTCCAAATTTTGAGTCAGTAGGTATGTAAGTATTTTGAAACCTCCGTATTGAAACTCCTGGAATACGTCAGTGTTTAAACATCTTTTTAAATATACGTCTATGGCTATTTTCTCTTTCACTAGGCCTTTATTTATAAATTTTAAAACCTCACATATTAGACCGAAAATCTTTTTTTTCATGCATACTGTTACGAGTTTGGAAGACTTATTTACTTAGAATTTACAGGTAAACTGTATTAGAATACTCTATTAACATGTATTAAAAACTCTAAAAGTAAATTCTTGAAATTGAATTTCGTTTTATCATTTTGTCGAACACAAGAACATTCTGGGGAACAAAACGGGATTTTTCTCATTAATTTTATATTATTATAATATTTATATTTTATTATATCATTTATGTTTAAGGATATATTGAACATATTGTATTTAAGTATTCATTATTATAAAATCAGTATATATATATATATAGCATAGTGATAAATGGCGCCAAACTTATACATGTAGCCTACAGACTCAGACAGCACGGCGTTGTAAAGGCGAGTAATGTGTAAATGGATAATCGTGAAACTGGAATCCTGTAACGGAAGTAAGATAAAGAAATCAACAATACTCAAAAACCTTAAACCACAAATGGTTTATTTTATCCTAGTGTACATAACGGTTACTAAGTAACCCTCATCAGAGGCACAACAACCAAGTCTGACTTAGGGATAATCCTCTGGTTACTTGGTGATCGTAATGTACACTAGGTTAAAATCAAATATATCGTATAATTTGACTGTTATTTGTTATTATTTAATCACAGTTTATTCAAAATAAATATTAAAGAAGACAATATAAATAAACGATTTAAATTTCGAATTTGAAATTCAGTTTACAGAATTTTATGAGAATCTTTTAATCAGTATCATCTTTTTGAAAGAAAATCCCGCATTTTAGTAGTGTAAAAGAACAGCTTTTGTAGGAAGCTATTAGCTTCTTATCAGTATATCCAGAGAGTGCCTAGTGAATCTCTGAAGGAAAACGGTTTAAATATACTTTAAACAAAAACAATGATTTATTATGCCGATAAGAACAATAATTTTTCATCTGATAAAAACATGTTTACACTGAAAAATAATATAGGTTAGTTTTTAAAAAAATTGGAAATATAAAAATTACTATATTAAACTATAATATCTTTATTATTTCTTGAAACGTATTAACCTAAATTGGTAACCAAATTAACAATTAAAAACATATTTCACAAAATATTAACTTATGTATATTGTTTTTTTATGATTTTGATTGTGATTTGTAATGGCCTTTTTTCAGGCATGGGTGTTTTAGGGACCTGTTTTATTCTTTCAGCTCTTCAAACAGCTCCAGCAACACAAGAACTCTACAGGTCTACGGTTGGCTCACAGGGTTCCAATGTTCCGACGTAAGTTCTTTATCTGGTTCCAAAGCAACATTACCTGCACATCATCAGCAGTACTGGAATAACAAGTCGGCGTCGTTCATTTGAAAAATTCACTGGAAATTTTTCAACCGCCTCCCAAAAAGCCAGCTTCTAGATAGAACGCGTTTTAGTTGCAGCAAAAAAAAACAACAATAAAATGCTTACAAAAATAATTATTGTCACCAATTGTTTACATTCTGAACAATAGATAATAAGCCTAATACTTTTTCTTTAAAGGCAAAAAAGGCTGCCCTAACATTCAGTTCTTACATATGCATGGAAGTGATTATTTTTCCTGGCAAAAAAACAATGTTGTTCATCGCCAAACAAAGAACTAAAAAATAACAACAATAATGAGAAACAAACAACGTAACAATAAATAACAATATAGCTGTAAATATATGCTGTTATATAGCTGTAATATATCAATAAATAATAAACATAACAATACACAAAAATTAAACAATAAATCAATAATAATAAATCCGTAGCGAAACGTTTTCAACAATTAATAAAAAACATGAAATAACAAATAAATAATTAACAAAAAAGTATTTAACAATAAATATAACATGATATAAATAACCACACACACACACACACACACACACACACACACACACACACACACAAGCATATATATATATATGAATAGGCTATAATAAATAAATATGAAACATTATTTAATATGAGATTTAAAAGTATAAATATTTTGTTGTAATGATGTGTGTGTAGATGGTGTGAAGCATGTGTAATTTTGAAATGAGTGTTGTCAGTTGTGTGTATGTTAAAGTAGGGAGACAGAGAAGGACGTCAAACCCCTATTAAAAAATGCGGCGCCCTTGCATGTAGTATAGAAATGTTTGTATATTATTTGAATATGTAGTTGGTTATAATAATTATTAAAATCATATAATAAATTTGGTGTCAACATAGCATATAACTGTTGTTAACCAGTTGCTACGTTGAAGTCTACTATGTATTGTTAAAATAAACTTGTTGAATGTTTCGGTTATCGTGAATATTACAAATGAATAGTCTTGCTACATTGCCAACACCAGTATTTCTATGTGTTAGATTTCGGAGTACAATCGATAGAGAACTACGTAGCCCATAATTCAACCAGTATTATTGATTGAATACTTTATATTGATGAAGACGAACTTAAAAATTTCAGATTAAATATTCAGGTAACAATTCTATTAGTAATGTTAGGACAATTTCTTATTTAATTAGTTTCATTTAAATGAATACATAAATATATTTCTATATAATGTATTCATTCAGATATATGCATATGAGTGATCACAACATGCTATAATTGCAAATCACCAAACACTGATGTTTGTAAAATGGCGCTGCAAGGGGTCGGTTATTGCTAAGCCGCGAGGAGCAACAAAGAGACTATTTCGAGCAAGAAGCTTTGAGTTTAATTCAGACTCAACAACACAATGAACTCTAATTTAATACATGAAGTTATGCGGAGAGATGTGGTAGAAAATTTACTATTGAAGTAAATATATCCTAAGCACACAAGCAACCAAATTAATAAACTGACCTGTCAAACTATTCAATAATTTATGTTCATTTCAATGTTATAACAAAATCAGAGTGATAGCAATCAGTAGCACGCGTTGATCGTTTCTCTTTAGAAATAGCTTCATCCTTATCTACATATCTTTTTATTGCTAGTTATTATTTTAATATTTTCAAAAATGTTATTAAGCTACTTTATCATTCAAGTTAGTTGTATGGATTCGCAGTTAAGTAAGATTTTAAACCAGTCCTTCACTTATTTTTAGACACGGGTTTTCAGATCCTTATAGAAAAGGCAGTAGAATGACATTTTTGTAATTGTCAAATAACAAGGCGTAACTTTGTTAAGGAAGATGAAACCAAATAGAATCGATCGAAGTTGTGTTTGTTATATAGACAAATTGCGGTCTTTATATAATTTTTGTAGTATTTATTACTGAAAATTTAAGATTTTACATCGATTTGTAGCAATTTTTTTAAACCTTAAAGACGTAATTTTTTTAATACAAATTGTTTTTTTACAGTAATGAAGGTGATAAAATTACATAAGCATTTTCTGAATTTTTAAATGATCAATACATTTGTCACCTTTGAAGGAACACTCAGAAGAAGTCTAACTGACGAAGGAGTGGGAACACATTATGAAGGCTACCACAGCATATACTCCTAATAAATATTCAAAACATTTTTACCAGTTAAATTTTTTTAATAATATTTAACAAGTAACGATTGTGAGATTTTAGTTGTTTGTACACGAGTGTACCTCTTTAAAGGATTCATTTTTTTAAATGTTTTTTAGAGGCGTGTACTTTTTTTGTCAGTTATTAAGATTTATTTTAATTTATATTTTAGGTTTACTTGTTCCGAAATTTGAAGTTATGGAGAGATGTTGCTGATGCAATTACAAGCATTATGTTACCTTTTTTTTAAAAAAGTAACAAATAAAATTGGATAAAATGTACACAAAATATAATAGGCAAAAAAATTAGAATTCGGTAGTAGGTTCCGCGTGGTATAAAGATCCTTACTTAATTTAAAAACAAATTTATTAATATTAAATTATAGATTTAATTAACAGGCTGGTATCTATATAGGCTAATTAACTGACTGGATCCCACCCAAATTGCAAGTTTCGGTTTATGTCATTTCAGATATAACACCATAAATCTTTTTTTTAAAACCAACACAATTTTGCACTTTTCTAAAGTAAAAAAAAGAATAAGACTGAATGTTTTTTTTAGTTAGTCATCGTTATTTCAACATCAGCTATGAATATATTTTCATAAAGCTGATTTTATCTTCCATAGTTATTATTATTGTTATTATATTAATTCTTAAATTTATACAGTTGCAATTACGAAGTTAAAAATCTATAGGTTAAATGATCCCTGCAAAAAACGTAATTAATGGAAATACCAACAAATTCGATCAATCTCCGTTCAAGCTGTCCTAGGGGTATATAATGATACGGTGAGATATACTGTTGTGCGAGGGGATGGTGGGCCTAGATGAGACAAAGTTATCTGGAACAGAGTTGGTTTCTACAAAACGTTCTTTTTTGTTAATAATTCGACACCGACACAAGCGAGGGCGGCGTCGTTAGTTTGGGCCAGCAATAGATCTATTTAAGGTTTTATCAGGAATTAAGTTTTACTAATAACACTTTATGTGATAGTTATTTTTTTCCGATAGACATATGGTTTTCAAAAGTAGGACGTTTTTAGACGTAACAGTTAAACAGGAAATCAAAAGCAGCCTATAACGTTCGTACAGTAATCTTTGGTAATATGTAATCAAAGTAAAATGGCCGAATCAGGCGAAAGTTTCAAGTGTGGTTAAGTGTTAATTGTGTAATTGTGGCAGTGAAGCTAATCACAATGTTTTGAGTAATTAGAAAGTTTAGATTTGCACATTGTTCAATTATTTATTTATGAAAGAAAAACTTTCCCCATTACACCATATTAACCCCTCAACAGTCAAAAAATGAAAATAGAGTAATGTTTTAACGTAATAATTAATTGTAATATTTTAAAATCATAGCTGTAAAATATCAAAATGCAATAAAACTATACAATTTAAATATAAACTGAATGGCATTATAAAGTTGAGCAGTGTTGAGGCAACGAGCATTTATTATGTGAAGAAAGTGGTTAAAACTGCCCATTGAAGAACCGAAAATGTGCATCTCAGGTATTCGCACTTAACTTGAAATGTCAGTGTTTCAATGATAAACCACCCGACAATTCCTTTCAAATTATAATATAGTAGGAATTATTGCACCTATTTCTATGGGTCTCTAAGGCTAGATTACTCAAGCCATGACTGGTGCACTATAAGTTCCGCACGGGTCTTCGTACGGTGAGTGATGGCACATGGGATTGAGAGGGGTAAGAATCAATGCTGTTCTGCAAACATTGGTTTGCTTGGAATTCTGACCATTCTAACGGCACTTATCCTGTGGCTATGCTATTCTAGTCCTAATCCTAACGTGCGCCGGATGGTGCTAAATGAGTAATAATAATGAAAGTTATCCACTGAATTCCAAATAAATTTTTAAAATAATTCAAGCTAACTAGATAATAACGTTGAATATAAGATGGATATAAACATGAGTTTATTTTCAGTAGATTTCAACAATTTCTTGTTTATTAACGCTGGACAAATAAGAAAGGAAAAAGCAATTGCGAGTGCAATTTTCTTTATTTAAACAATCCTAAAACTCCTTTGACATTGTTAAAATAGAGAAAATTTTACTGTTTGTGTAAGAGGTTAATAGGAGTTATTCGTTCTGTGTAGAAATCACATACATATAAATCGACACTTATTTAAGCACAATTTAAAAACATTTAGCTGTACACGTTATGCTAACGTTAGGCGTAGAGTCGGATATCACAGTCTGAAGACGCGGCGGGGGGAGGGCAGAGTCGTAGTACACAGAATGGCTGGTAGCGGCCGAGCCAGATCGGAACTTACAGACTTGAGTTATATAAACTGAACACACGGGATAAAGAAGACTGCACTATATTGGTTACTGTGAGGGTTATCCACGACATAAATGGATTCTGACAATACCAACAAACGTTAAGTACGTTGCTAAGGAATATATAAAGACATTGTTGATTTCCATTGTTATTTACTTGAAATTTTAGATAATTTCTTAAATAATTTATAAACATGCTAAATCTGAAACAAAATTTTGTGATCATTCAATGCTATAGTAACAACCCATTAATAGTAAACTAGCAGAGGACCCGTCCTTCGCACGGGGTTGACGAATATTTGTATTGATTTAATTTGTATTTATATTTGGGTTGAATTTAATTTACTGAAATTAAATCCCAATAAATATATCAAACTATAGTTTAAAAACCTACAGTTAAGGGAGTTTCCAAGGCCAGTGGGGCGGTGCCCTGACGCAATTCCAAAATAAAAATAGGCCTATATAAAAACCAGGAACCCTAAGAATGTCCATGTAAAATTTCAGGTATTTATTTCCCTTTCCCACGTGTTCGATAGAGTAAAATTATACCATCGGACGCAGAAAAACATCAGGGGTACGCAAAAATAATGAAAACTCTCACTCAGGGATATAAATGTAATTTTTATCAAATTAAATTTGAGTTGAAAGTTCATTGTGGAATAATAAGAAGTACTACGACCGCGTATCAACAGCGCACCGTACTACGTATACATATTTCTAAATATAGGATACCTATAAAGTATCCAGTTACAATAGATTTGGTTGTAGTTTTATACAATACTATTTTTTTCTCCAGGCGAAAACCTATCAAAGTTATCATCGCTTAACTAAAGTGTTATTTAAATAAATGTTACATAAATGAAACTAATCAAAATAAAAAAATAAATAAAATAAATGTTTAAAACTAATTGTTACTATCTAAAACTAAAGAAACTAAAATTATAAAAAAATTAAATATTATTAAATAGATTCAGGTGGCGTAAGAAAGCGCTATTTCTTTAGCGCTTTAATATTTAAAGGTGGTTTAAAACCCCCTTTAAACTACCTTGAAGGATGTGCTTGATTGTGATGGTACTTCTACAAAACGGACATATTGTGGTATCCTCATGTCGCATCAACCATCCATGCGTTAACAAAGAGTGGCCGATGCGAAGTATACAATACTATTTACCTATATTAAAATATACCTGTAAAGTGTCTAGTCAGGATATTTGGTTGCAATTTTATACAACATTACCTAATTAAATGTCTACTTCCGCGGAGTAATACTTCGTCACGTGATCTCTATTCTAGCCTCACATGTATACATTTGGTTAAACGTATAAAATTACAAACGAATCTATCCTGGCTGGATACTTTATAGGTATATAAAATTAGCCTTCCGTGACAATAACAAACAATAATTGTCAATATAGCTTTAGGACATGTTTTTGATTCATTTTATATGCATTGTATTGGGGGTGGGCAATGTGCATTTTTACTATTAGCACTACGTTTGTGGGGAATTACATTTTTCCAAAATTGTAAACTTTTGGGGCGTGAGCAAGAGTTTTCATACTGTTTGTCGTATCTGTGATGACTTTCTTCTTTGCCCGGTATAATTTTTTTCGCTAAAATCAAACACGTAAGAACTGGATATAAATATCAAATTTCATCTCAATGGATCCAGTATTTTTTGCGTGATTGAGTAACACATAGACAGACACCATTAGATATTTATATAACAGTATAGATTAGTTCCCAATAAATATATTAAACTATAAACTTAGTGGTTATTGCCTTGAAATCCAAGGGAAGAAGAAACAATGTAACACAACATTTGTAAAGTAACTTATATCTAACCTCGAAAGATGAATAACAAACACGTACAACAATTACTATCAGATGTTTCAATGTGTTTAAAAGTGACTGTTGCAGGTGTTTATCAGCTGATTAAGCCAAGTTAAGTATTAAATGGAATATAGAAAACTGAGAGTTAAGGGGGTTTTCAAGGCTCGTGGGGTGGTGCCCTGACGGAATGACTAAATAAAAATATAAATGTGTTAACCAGGGACCCTATGAATGTCTAAGTAAAATTTCAGCTCAATGAGTAAAGTAATTTTTACGTGATTGAGTAACACACACACACACACACAACACACACACACACACACCATTCGATGTTTATATATTAGTATAGATATACAGTTTCTATTATTACTTATAAGTATATACCATTAACCAATATATTAAAAAATTTATTACTCCAACGGATTTGAAAGAAGTTATTAGCACTATCCAAAATAAAAATGTGGTAAATTCTGTTGATAATGGGTAGTATTTTTACTAAATATTTTTATTTGCATAAAAGTTATAAATATTTATTTATAGTGCAAGCTCAACTGTATGGCACATGCCATACAGTATAGTGCGAGGTCATCTATAGAGCATATAGCGCTAGCATCACTTTAGGGTATATAGCGCGAGCATAACTGTAGGACATATAGCGTGAGCATAACTGACAGGCACATAGCTTGAGAACAGCTGTAGGGCACTTAGCGTGATCATAACGTTGGGGCATATAGCGCAATCATAATTGTAAGACACATAGAGTGAGCATAGCTGTAGGGACCTTAGCGTAATCATAAAGTTGGGGCATATAGCGCGAGCATAACTGACAGGCACATAGCTTGAGCATAACTGTATGACATATAGCGTGAGCATAACTGACAGGCACATAGCTTGAGCATAACTGTATGACATATAGCGTGAGCATAACTGACAGGCACATAGCTTGAGAACAGCTGTAGGGCACTTAGCGTGATCATAACGTTGGGGCATATAGCGCAATCATAATTGTAACACACATAGAGTGAGCATAGCTGTAGGGACCTTAGCGTAATCATAAAGTTGGGGCATATAGCGTGAGCATAACTGACAGGCACATAGCTTGAGAACAGCTGTAGGGCACTTAGCGTGATCATAACGTTGGTGCATATAGCGCAATCATAATTGTAAGACACATAGAGTGAGCATAGCTGTAGGGACCTTAGCGTAATCATAAAGTTGGGGCACATAGCGCGAGCATAACTGTAGGGCGCAAAGCGCGAGGATAACTGTAGGGCATATAGCGCGAGCATAACTGTAGGGCATATAGCGCGAGCATAACTGTAGGGCGCAAAGCGCGAGGTTAACTGTAGGGCATATAGCGCGAACATAACTGTAAGGAACATAGCGCAAGCTTAACTGTAAAGGATATAGATCTAGCATAAGAGTAGGGTATATAGAGCTTAACTGCAGTACATGCACCACGAGATTAAATGTAGGACATGTAGAATACCGCTGACATGATGATGATAGTTTATTTAATTGTGACAAATCAATAGATGTTAGAAAAGATATTGCATAGCGTTATGATTTTGAATCGCTATAATTTTGAATTAAAAGGGCCCTAATAAGAGTTTTGCTTACACAAAAATCATTTAAATATTGATATACTAATTTAATAATATTTTTTGTGTAATTGTAAAACGTTTAAAAAGTTTTTGTAAGCTCTAAATGTTTTAACCACTAAACACCTTTTATCATGAAATACTAGAAGTACTAATATTATATATACGCCTATATATAATATATAAACATTCATACACATTCACAGAAAAATAAATAACAAATTAATTGTATATAACATGTTAACAAACAAAAAGACAATTTTTTTTAATAAGAAATAAAATAAAATGTTAGAATTTATAAATATTAAAACAAAAAAAATCTAATTAAGAACAAATACAACTTGAATGTAACAATGATGTACTATATAAAGTTTTATTAAATTTATAAACACCATATATTTATGGAATATAACAATAAAATGAAAATCATAAGATTTCAGTTTGAAATAATTTTTTAATATATTTAAAATGCTGGGACTATTATTCAGGGAAAACGGTAAATATTATTTTATATAAATTTGTTTTTCTGATACTTCTAAACGAGAGATTTAATAATTTAATCTCTTTATTTGAGAAATTTTTGTTAATTTTACTGCTTTGTGCTCCACCTACTTACAACAATAATTATAGTTATTTCAACATGTAAAACTTAATTTAATGCTTAAAATATAATAAGTTTTAAATTATATTCAAAAGAGTTAAACACGAGTGTTTTCACCCCTCTCTCACCCCATTCCAAGAATAAAACCGTTATCCCGAGATACAGTTCTTTATCTGGTCACGTGCGATTGTCAAGTGACAAAGAAGTCGAGTTTTATTGTCCAGCGAAGAAGAAGAAATGGGACACAAAATAAAGGAAGAGGTTCGTTTTCAGTTAACGACCCTGGAAGCCGTCTCTAAGTAGTTTTTTAACGTTTCTTCTTATAAGGAAAAACAAACAAGTGTAAATAGAACGTTTCAAATTTTATGTTCTTGCTTAACCTGGAACGTCCCTGTATTGCTAAGGCTACCTATAGACTTGTTTATATCTGCATTAATTCATTTTGAATCATTATTACATAAACGTTTTTATTTCTGGAACTTTTTATTTTTTAAACTAATACAATTTATAATACTCAAGCTTGTAAAGAAATAAATATCTTAAACCAAAAACATATTTTTTACTAATTTACATATTGTTTTACTTTATTTTAATCGTACACAGTAGAGGTTTTCATTTTTATACGTCTTTTATCAACGAATATTTTCTGAAATTTGTAAAAGCACTTGTAAAATTAAAGGTTCTTGTTAATACTTTCATTTAAACATCCTGCTATTTTACAGAATACAGTTAATTAACTCAATTCCAAGAACGTGTTTAAACAGTTTTAATGATACGCATGTCTTTCTAAAAGAAACACTACTCTCTATACGATTACTTATTATCCTCAGTGGCAAATCTACTCTAACTCAGTTAATAATTGCGTCGTTATGGAACATATAGGCTATTAAACACGGTAAAACGCTTAGAGAGAATTACGTTAGTTAAGTGTATTGTGTAGTACGTTATCCTTACAATCTAAGCTCCAGTCTGTAATCCTGTTATTTTGTTTGCACTTGTGAGTTGATGTAAAGTTATTTGTTCTCTCCTTGCCTTGCCACTTCCATGTCTAAGAATTTGTTTATTTATTACTTTTTCTACGTTAATATCTTCTGAGTCTATTTTACATTCTAATGAGTTCTTAGCTGTTATTTCGTCCTATCTGTTGTAATAGCGTCAGAACAGACTATAAACCCACTGCTATTAGGCATGTATGTAGGTTTATATAATTTAGTATTCTGAAAATAGGTTTCGTAACTGGCTGTTAGTACGATAACGTTAGTGATTAAGGCAACGACTGTACAAGACAGTGTGTTTCTCTCGCATTGTGTATACTTATGTGTAAATATCTAATCCAAAGACCTTCAGGCTTAGTAAGCTAAGAAATATCAATTAATGACCAGCATTAAACGATTCGAGAAAATTAAAATTTTGACAATATCGAGACCGCTGTAATAAAAGCCAAATGTTTTCGCTAGTAAGTTAAAAGCTGAATAATTTTCAACTTAGTATATAAATAAGAAAGAATATGAATGTGCTTTGTCAGTGTAGCTTTATTATGTAGCTTATAGATACCTCTGTTCCTCTCGGATCAGGTCTTTTAGGTAAGTAACTCTGCCTACACTACGCCGTAACACTCCTAAACTCTCAGTACAGGGGACAAGTCCTTCCTATTTCCACTTACCCCTCCTAAACAAGGGTTGCAACTAATAGATACTTCCTTATGACTCGGTAGAGAGTAAGTCTACCTCAGGTAAGCGATTCTCCAAACATTATGTCAAAATAAGCCCATATATCTAGTACGTATAAAGGTAGTTTGGGTCCTTACTTATTCCTGTGTATTTTTAGGATCCTTTCCTGTTATCCGTTGATGATTGTAGTCAGACTGTCCTTGAAACTACTTAAAAAATAATATGTTTAAATATTTATTTTAAATTTATGAATTTTTATTATTTTAAAAATAAAATGATTTCAAAATTTGTAGCAATCGACGAGTTACGTTAAAATTAGATCGCTCTTCTTCTAAAACAATTCTTATCAACGATATAAACGTTAAATTTGTACAAATTTACTTTATTAGATTGCCAAAACAAATCTGTAGCTTGTTAATTTGTTTAGTATGTATAATTCTATTATGTTGTTGATGTTTGGAAAACACAATTTCTTGAGGATCTGTGCAAATGTTGACGTCATTAATTAATACTCCTAATGCTTGTGTTCAAAGTAAAAGGTCTTTAAATACACAATGAAATATAAAGTGTTTTCTCTTTATCTGTGTAGTTATTAGAGTTACCATTAAAAGAAATGAGAATGTAATGGGAGGTGTCTTCCTGTGTAAGGTGTCTTCCTGTTTAAGTTTCAAAACAGATGATAATACTAAATATTGGCAGTAACAGTTCTCTACGCACGGGTACGAAACTCTGTAGATTTGGTTAGAGCCTCTAACTCATCTCTTACAGAGTAGATTGTAATGACAAACAAATTTGTTTAATATTTCTGCCAAAACGACCACAAAACCAAGTCTCAGAGTATCGATGATGTCGATTGTGATATCAGTAGGACATCAAACTTTCTACTTTTGCTATCACTTGGCAGAAAACCACTACTTTCTGATATTTTTCAGCAGACGAGTTTGACACTGATGAGTTAGTTACAAAATTATTGTCCGTAACTTTAAGACTTGAACAATATACTGACCTAGTGCAAAACGAGTCTGCTGAAAACATTTCAGTAAGTATAATTTGTCTACCAAAAGTAGTAATTTATTAAAAAAACCTCAAGATGTGCAACACAAAAACTGCAAGTATTAAACTTTTTCTCATCTTGCCTTTGAATATGAATTCCAATATTTCCAATCAAAATAATTCGCCAAGTTTGAGTTTAACGAAGTTGTTACTATCATTTTAGGTTGCTGGTTAATGTCGTTTTCTCTTGTAACAGAACGATCTTTAAATTGGTTTTTTATGAAGGGAGAAACGGTTGAAATAACAATCATGCAACATTGTTGATCAGTCAGTCCGAGAGATACGGTTGAAAGCGAGTCAAAGCAATATTTATTTTATCTAAAGCAACGTTTCAGCAATGTATTTGTTATCAACCTTGAAACTGGATTTCAAAATATTTTAAAATTAGAAAACCAGTACACTAATAATAATTTACATCCTTAGAATTAGTTCAGAAAACACTAATACTAAACTAACACAAAGTAGTAAGTGCCAGAAATTATAAAAATTAAAAATAGTAACAAAATATAAAACAACAACTATAAAAAAATCAAAATTTATAAAAAAAAAAATTAACAAGTAAATAAAGCAACAAAACATAACAATACTGTACAAGTAATATAAAAAATTCTAAGTTCAATTCCTACTTCGGTCATCACAGGAAATGTTAGATTAGTTACTTTTTGTTATAATCCAATTTTGCGCTGCTCCTGAGATGCATTCTTTAATGTCTGATTTCGTTTATCTAAGCGTAGGCGCTTAGCGTCTGGTTCATTTGCAAGTTTTTGGCAAATCTTTTCTCAAATCGTCGTTTACTTTGTGTTATAGTTTCTTTTCGCTTTACTTTCATATTGTCCGTTTGAGAAACATGGGTCAAAACTGTTAATCCAGTTTGTTTCTTTAGTTTATTGTTTTCATTTATTTTTAATCCCATGTAACAGGAACAAGTGTACGCTAGTCCCTTTTCGCTTTGTCAGTTTGTGAAGCAAGGGTCGATACGGTTAATCCAATGTGGGGAAAGTGTGAACTAATAATATAAATCGGAAAAGTAAAAAACGTGCCTAAGGACGTTTTTAATTAAAAAATCGATTATAAATATACGAATTATTATATTATAAATTATTATAGCCACATTTATTAAAATATAAAAATATGTATTCAATAAATGATGAAAATATTTATTAATATTTTTTTTAATAAATTACGTATTAAATAAATAGAGTAGTCCTAATATACAATATGCGTTACAACAGCTGTTGAACAACAGAACCTACAACATAAAATTAGCTGTTTTATGAAATTATATGTTATCTTTTATTTTAAGCCAAATGGGACGGAGCAAATATACAGTCAACTTCATCAATATTTTATTAAAGAAATGTTGTATTTATTTATAAATTTGTATCTTGCTAAATATCTAATACATAAAAAATATGTAATCACATCAAGTGCCATGTTTAAAAAGTGTATTTGAATTTCATTGGATGAATAAAAAGTATTCTATTCACTAATATATACACAAAAACCTCTTAACCACAATCGTTCTTTATTTTACCCTTATGTACATTTCAGTTACCAAATAACAATCCGCAGAGGGATAACATACAAAGACTCAGTCTAAGAGAATTTGGTGTATTTATTATTAAATTCAACCACAGTATATGGTATTGTATTGACTACTGAAAATTTGAACAAGATATACATATAGCTACATATATATATATATATATATAAAGAGAGAGAGAGAGAGAGAGAGAGAGAGAGAAATAGAGAGAGAGTGAAATAATAAATTGAAAAAGAGAATTAAAAATTTAGTCTACATATAGATAGAAACATTTCAAAGCAAATTAAAATACGAATAACTAGTTTCTGGATGTTTTAGCACATACGTCAATGCTTTATAAGTGCTACAAAACTCATCAAAATCATTTTTATTGTTAATTTACATATAACTGTTAATTTATATTTCTAAATTCGTTCCAAATTAATATATAAGTTGTCCGAATATTTCAGGCTTGATAAGAATAACAAATAGGTTGTCGAAACGTTCCTCTAGTTAAAAAAAAGATTGAAGTTACTCGTTTATCAACCGTATTTCCTTCATAAAATATTTCAACGAGTGCCTAGATAAATATGAATTTTCTTCAAAATCGTCTAAACGAAGTAGCGGAAATCTGTTCTCGATTTTGATATACCGCTGCAACTCCATTATTAACGTTATTACGAGTTTGGTATTTCAAATGGTTTTGATAAGTGATCAAAGCCACATAAATTTTAATATAATAGTATATAAGTATAAAAGTATATATAATTTAACTTATATTTGATTTGGTAACAAGATAAATTCACACATTTGGAGATTTACATGATTTACACAATATAATTTTCAAAATCACACATTTCCATTACTCAAATGTAATAATTACACTGTAATGTCGTTTCATAATTATTAAAAAAGAATATATTGAAACTCTTATTCTATTACTGTGCAAAATTTATAGCCATCAACAAAAAAAAGACAACTAACTTTACAATCCCACTCACCTATAAATTAACACAAGTTATTGCGAATAAATATCACAATAAATTTCACAAAAAGATAACACATAAAAATAAAGTTGTTATATCCACAAAGAATATTTGACGTTTTATAAATTATCCTCCTCTGTTGTACTAAAATACTCTCGTAAATAAGAAATTATTGCGTCACTTCCTACCAGGTTATGATGGGAAATAAATCCAGCTTTACCTTGCCTTTATCGTGAATAAAACGTCAAGGTTTGTTAAAAGCGGAGACGCAAAGTTAACGATACATTTTTATCAACAAAGCCTGATTGATGTGTTGAGTCATATTTGAAAGTATACTGTTGGGTAGAGGAAAACAGTTTCATCTTAATACTATGTTATATATGTGTTCTTAGGTGTCAGCTTCACTCATGAGTCTTAGGGAAAATTTAACCTTTACAGTGCAACTGACGTAATAAAGCTTAAATTGCGTCTTGTCTTAAATAATATTTTTGATGTCATTAGTTACTTTTTTATTGAATTTACTTTTTCATCATTGTGGTGGATGTCAAGTGCAATAAAATCTTTTCTTTGTTTAAAGGGAGAAGACCTTAACTGTCTTAGTTAACGTCGGGATCAGTAGTATACGGTTAATAAAAACATCAGCGCAGGCTTCAGCTATCCAATCAAACACTTCACTTAGTGCACGGCCTCAGTTATCTAGCAAACTTTAACTTATTGCAGGGCCCAGTGTTCAATTGTTACTAATTTAGTTTTGTTCATTTTATAAAATATAATTCAGTATCGAAAATTGTTGACATTTAGTTTTATAAGTTATGCTGGGATTGAAATACCATTTAAATTGTTTTTGTATCGAATCATTGCACCTTCAGACCACTTTTACTCCCACTAAAACAACTGATTATTATTTGAGAGGAAGTAAAAGGTCTCTGACAATAATTAACGAACAGAAATTCTCTACCTCTGAAATATAAACCGTGTGTCAGAATTTATTTAAAATAAAAAATATGTTATTTTTATTTTCATTTACTATCAAAACATGTTACATTTCGTGGTGTAAATTAGTCAAAAGTGAAAAAGGAATGCATTCAATAGGGAAATGATTTGAATTTATTCCTGTAATGAAGTAACCCTATTTCTTTAAAGTCATTTATTTACCACTCAATATTTGGCCAACTATGAATAAATGTGCAACAACTCTTTATTAACGAGACCAACGGTATCACAACACTATACACAATGAGTGCTTTACATTCTAGGCAGCTACATAATATAAGCATGTGCTGAACATTGTTCTGTAATAAAGAAAACTTTATGTGCTCAGTACACTTCGGCAAAGCTCATTACCAACGGTTATTGTGTGCCAAACATGCATTATGATAATGACAGACTTTGTAAATTGGGAGCTAAAACTATTTTACCACAATCTGTACAGTCTGTAAGTCTAGACAGAAAAGTCAAAGGAAGGGGTTTAGAAGAGTTTTACTCTAAATAGTACAGACAGAGACAAAATTCTGAAATTTATCGTGCTTTATCATGTTTGTTCAAATATTCTGGCAAAACATATGTAGAAAGTAACAAAACCTGAAGAATAGTTTGGTGATATTTCATGTTTGATGGGAGCGGCAATCAGAAAACCTACATGGATGTAGGATATATTTATCCTATTTGAAAAATTAATTTTCAACGTTCTTAAATATTTCTGTAAAAATATATGTTTGTATGTGGTATGTGTGTGTGTGTGTGTGTGTGTGTGTGTGTGTGTGTGTGTGTGTGTTGCAATGAGTAATTAATCATTAAATTTGACACAGTGAGTGAGAAAATCGGAAAATGGATAAAGAAATAGAACTGAAACATACTAATTTATGAAGTATGCAATCTAGAAAACCCGTTAAATTATCTGTAAGATAAGCAAAGTGTCATACAAAATATAGTGTGCATTAGCAGAATAAAATTCATGTATTAAAAATTAATAAACATGAACAAATTAATATTAAAAAGTAGGCCTACGATAAAAACCGAAAAATCAAAACATTTTCTGAAAAACCAGAGATTTGATGCAAGTCGCCGGTCAAACGATAAACACCATGAGGTCCACAAGATAGGTTACATCATACACATAATACTCAGAGCAGGGTTCCTTCACTATCACTTGCTAATCATTGCAATATTCGCTCCAATCAAAACGTACCTTATTAAGAGAATCGGAGATTAATCTTTTAAAAAAATCAATATCTAATTGGTTCAACGAAAGTGATTTCACAAGAGAAAAAGTTGTAATTTGGTGATTAAACGGTAACCTTGTGATAGTAACATTATTCTATCATTATGGTCACTATGATGATGTATTTTCATTTTTATATCACAAGTCAAATATTAAGGTTAACAAAATTCCTACAAAAAAATGAGAATAACATTAAATTTGATAACCTTTTCCAGCATGAGAAAATGTTAAAGTTTTCACTGTTTTAGGTGAAATATAGACAGAATGAAGCAAGATATTTATTTTAAGTTTTTATATAAATATTCTTAAAATAAATTTTAAGCCTAAATTAATTTGTGTTTCATTAAGATTCATTAAACGCATTTAAATGTGTTTTTTTCAATTTCTTTCAATTGATACCTAACACTCATTATTATGTGGGATGATGTATTTTATTATTTGAATATTAATCAATAAATTGTAATATTTAGTATAATTTTAACAATAGTATAGAATAGACATAGACTAAGTACTTAATTTTCAAGAAATCTGTCACGACAAATTTTAAGAAAAATGTTAAGAAATGCTTTTCGTTTAAGAAAAATGTTTCGAAAATTGAATTTTGAAAAAATGTCTTTTACACGTCTGGTTGGGAATCATTAGTTACATATTGTAGTAGTGGAGTCTCATATATTACAGTTTTATGGGTGCACATGACGGTTTAGAATCTCATCAGGTTGAATATTCAAGTAAGATGAATACGATTGTATACAATCTACTTGACCTATACTATTAACAAGAAAATAATTAAACTCTTACAAGAAAGTTGCTATAAGAAAACAAGAAATTTAAATAAAATCCAATATTTTGAATTTTAAGAAACATTAATTGTTTAATCAATTATTTATTTAATCTAAATTAAATGTATTATTTACCTAAAACCATTTTCAATGTTTTAACTAATTGCCCGAACTATTTTTAAAATGGTGATATTTAAAGGTTCTAAAGATATACATTAAAATAATAATTAATATTAAACAATAAAAAAGGTTAGAGTGTGAGTCAAGCGTAATTTATTCCAGAAAAGAACTTTTCAGGTCAGTTTTATTAGGAAGAACAAAATATAAACTTTGCTAGTTCTTTAATAAATGACTTTTGACTCACACATCCACAGTTTTTATTGTATAATGTATAAACACAAATATTTAAAATTATTCACCTTCTAAAGATGACAGACCATTTGCTTGATATTCTGACCAAAAAATTCCTATTACAATATGATGTATTTAATAAATTAACATATATGAAAAACTCGAATACTAACCATGATGAATTTTCAGTAAAGAAATTTTGTCACTTTTTTACCAAGTTTTACCACTCGATAAAAATGTTATTACAAATTCTCTACTAAAACTAAAAGACATTACTATTAATTAGACTGATCCACATTGATTGGACATGTATAATCATATTTTATATTAGGAATTAATTGTTGAACACAATCATACACTCTTCTGGTAACATTTTAAACCTTGCAAAACAATTAGGCCAAAACATTTCAAGCAGTTCTATAATATGGCGCACTTTACATCTTTGGCTTGGAATCATAAGTCTGTATTTCACTCTGCCAATTTGTGTTTAACTAATGCGTGGTGATGACGTCCGATAATAATCTCTAACTTTATTCAACTCCATGTTTACTATGGTATTACAACTTCTTAGTCAATTTGTTTCTTTAATCAATAATGAAGACACTCACAAAATTTTAATACTGTATTTTATTGTTTACTGGATACTTTCAATGTAGAGACACCATTTTTTTTATTTCAGTGAATAAGTGTTTTTCTACCAAGTCAAAAAAAGTCCTTATGACAGCTATTTTTAAATTTAATCTTTTTGTAAGATTTAATTTATCAGCAAGCTCCAATTAACACATCCCATTTTCAAACAGAAAAGCTTGGTTGTAGAAAGATAGTTATTTTGTTTTCTATGTACGCCTGTATTCTTTGTATACTTCTATCAGTCTACAAATCACACACAAAACATTACCTTTTTTCCATTTGTTAATTTATTTTTACCGAAATTAATTTTAACAATCAAAATATTAATACAAACGCACTGATTGAAAATATTAATGTTTACATTTAAAAGTTTACGTAAACATCTTTACAAAGACTTTTAAAACAGATCCATTCGTATAGGCTTCAATCATCATCAGTTTAGAAATAAACCTAGCTAGCCCACAACTCTTCAAAGTGATCGACAACACTTTAATAAATAAAATTAAAAATTTTAAAAGAGCTTATGCCCTGGGAAAACCTTTTGATTTACTACAATACGACGCAGCATTATTATAACGAACATGGCCTATAAAGGTTACCCTTTTGATTTTTCAGTCTTGCAACTCAGCCAGCTTAGATACTACAATTAATGACACAAAAACTGCGAAAACCCCCCAAAGACTCGCTAAAATGTAAATTAAAAATGAATGAAAACTAAATTAAACAAGTGATAGTTAGTAGATTATTTAGTATTGCAAACTACTAGTAACGGAATAAGAGATGTGACACAAAAGTAGCCGAG
>JBAIZL010000004.1:188234731-188249731 GCA_036971475.1 Prosapia bicincta | reverse complement strand
ACACATCAAGGCAACATTTCGCACAAGACCGGAAGTGATAAGAAAGTCCTTTGAGAGTACTAACGTCTCCAGTCCCAGTTCTGTCATTAATTTGGTCCAAGTGACCGATATTATATGCACATCTATCTCATGTATCTCATTTGCAGGTTACCTTTAGTTAGACAGTTCTATTATATGTTTTTGTGAAGGATGATCACGATTGATAAGCGAGTCAAATCAATTTATTTATTTCAACGTCAAAGTTTAGGCCACTGACGGGAAATTTAGTGCTAGCCTCATGATAATCAAGGTCAGTAGCGATATCATTGAGCCTCATCCAATACAAATTCAATTCCATTTTCTTAAGACTAATACATTTTTTTTTACTTTGTTAAAAGTACCTTTGGGTTAAAACCTTCACAAAGAGTTTGCACGATGAATTATAATTATGCTTCAAAGGAAAGTTGCTAAATGTATGATTTTTTAGTCAAGTGTAGGAGGAATGACGTTTTACCTTATCTAATTGGGAATTTCAATACTATAAATGTAACGACTTTGTTTTTTGAAGGAAAACCGTTTCACACTTGAAAAGGATAACAATCAGCTGTCGAAAAGCTGTTCGAAATAAATAAAACTGGTTTGACTCGCTTATCGGTAGTTACTATTCTTAAAAAAAATAAATATTAGGTTGTGGCACACGGCAGAGTCCCAACATTAAGGAAAACCTTTATAGCTACTTACAGACATTTTGAATTAACAAAAACATTTATTCTTGCCTGTTGAGAAATTACCTAAATATTTTTTATATAATAAGGATATATTTGTATAATTTGATAATGACGATAGAATATGTTTCGGAAAATTCCATATTGAATATTGTTAAACCCTATTGCCGGAGTTTTTGCAGTAATATATCATCTCTTCTTGAAGCCACAACAACTATAGATCCTCACAGGAATGGAATGGCGTGTATTCTGTAATATATTGTAATGGCCTAGGCCTTTTTCCTGAGGTAAGTTTTACCTTTATTAAAAATATGTGTTAATTACTAATAAACATATTAATTAATTACTTACCCTGGCCTCTAGTTCTAACGTCATAACTCAGGCAATACTGTCCGTCTATGACGCTCTTCTATCTTGAAGCTAGAACTAGGTTACTTGTGAAATGAGAATTGAAAGTTTTAAAATACAAAGTTATACAATTTATTAATCAATGACAAATTACAATAGAACAAAAGACACCAATGTGTCGAGTAATTATCTTTTAATTACTGCTAATTATT
Organism: Prosapia bicincta; assembly: GCA_036971475.1. Lineage (NCBI taxonomy): Eukaryota > Metazoa > Arthropoda > Insecta > Hemiptera > Cercopidae > Prosapia > Prosapia bicincta. The sequence continues at coordinate 188,248,467 of JBAIZL010000004.1, read as the reverse complement.
CCATACATTTTAATTACTTATTAACCTTTAAAATTTATATATATCGAGAAGATAGTAACTTAAGTTTTCCAAATTAATTTTGAAGTGAATATTCAAAGGACAATTTCTACCGTTCATGTGTTAACCGTTTATCAATTAAAATTCTTCAACTTAGTTAACATTAAAATACATTTTCTTTATTATTATCTAAAACGTACCTGGTTGTGCACATTACTTATAAAACACTTTAACACATACCACAAAACATTGCCCATGGCTTTTGGAATCACTAATCACTGCACATCGATCCTGGAATCAGCGCTCTTATACAAAAATGATATAAACTTTTACTTATTGGAAACACATAAATAATCGATTCTGGCTTCTTCTTTTGTTGCGTTTATAAAATTTGGTACCGGCCTTGACATCTTAAATTTTGAATACTGGAAGCTTACAAATTTCTAGGTTATGTCCGAAAGTGCCATCACGTCCGTCTCGTTCGGAGACTTTTTAGAATGGGGTCGCAAGGACGCGCTAGCTGAAATTTCCCACCCTTACTTATTATTTCGAATTTTTTGATTGGTGCATTGGATCAGGCGATATTAGACCATCCTTACGTCACATGGCGTGATGTGGTAATTGCCCTAAGTTACTAACTCGTACGATATTTTACATTTTTACCCGCTAGGGGCGCTACGAAACTTACCCTAGATTCACAATGTGCACCAATAAAACAAAAATTTTCTTTTATATTGGGAAGATATAATTATTAAATAAAAATTAAATATATAAATGAATTTATATGTAATACCTTATTTTAAGAGTGTTACAATATATGAAGGCTGAATATCAGAGAAATCGCCTCTAAACCCACAATCCACATCTGCTCTTCATTCGCGACAAACATTTGCATGGCATTCCAAGCCTCATACATTCGCATACCATTGTTCGCATGCTTCACACATTTACATGCAATTCCATGCCTCACAAATTCGCTTGCCATGCCATGGCTTATACATTCGCACGGCATTCCATCCCTCATACATTCGCATACCATTGTTCGCATACCATTGTTCGCATACCTCACACATTTACATGCCATTCCATGCCTCACAAATTCGCTTGCCATTCCATGGCTCATACATTCCCACGGCATTCCATCCCTCATACATTCACGTATTATTGTTCGCATGCCTCACACATTTACATGCCTTTCCGCAGTGTTTATTAGACGATAATTCACCGTCCTCAAAAACGAAATATTATTTCTCCGGCTTAGTGCAGTATATATTTTTTTTTTTTTTTAGTTAATATTGGAAACAATGGTTGTAATAAATACTTGAACTAATAAACAAATATCCAAGACTATTGAATATTACAAAAACTATTCCTGGTCCAAACTGGGAGCTAACATTTAAAACGAAACTGGTATATTTTCTGCAAACAATTTATACACAGATAATCTTTAACATTATAAAATGTATTAATACACTACTAAAATGTATTGCAAGATGTAAAACCAAAAGGAAAGCATTGTATGATAATTAATTGTAGAGAAACAGATTACAAAACACGAGATGAGGAATACAAGATGACCTCGGTAAAGGCAAAGAATGAATGTCTTGTGCACAGTTTACACAAGATTAAAAAAGTGAATAATATTGTATTCTAACAAGAATAATGTTTAATCCTAAGTATTTTTTAGTTTCATTACGAATTATATTCAAATTTCAAAAAACACAATTATAAACAAAATAAATAAACTACAAGAATGTAAAATGTTATGGTAATAAATAAATAAAAAAATGTTAATTATATATTAAATTTTAAACGATGAAAATTGTTTACAATTATTTTTGTTGCTAGTATTAATATAGTACTTGTTGGTATAATAATTAAACATTACAAGAATCAAGATTAAAACATTACATAGTAAAAAAGGTATTATATAAATAAAGTAATATATAAATCATAATTTATTTTAAAACATAAATATATCTTTCTGTCCGTTCTTCTCTTTCCCCCTCTCTCTCACTCTCTCTCTCTCTTTCTCTCTCTCTTTCTCTCTTTCTCTATTTCTGTATGTCTGACTGTCTCTCTTTCTCTCTCTGTTTCTCTCTTTTTCTCCTTCTGCCTTGTGTGACCCAAAAAATCAATTTGTGCAATTTACAGTTACATACGTTTAGTGGGTACCAAAAAATTCTACCACCAATAAAGCACTACTCTAACAGTAACGGGATACATGATAGGTCGTATTTTGCTACTTATATTAGTTGTAGAGTTTTCGCCCTAGTAATCCTGCGTTTTTCATTAATCCGGATCGATAGCTGCCGCAATAGTGACGCCCTCTGTATTTGCGTTTTGTAATTATCTATTGAAACATTTTACTGCAACTCTTACTGGAAAAGCACTTTATTGTATTGTAGAGTAGAACATATGTGTATATAGGGCGGTAAACTTTATGCTTCCGCAGCCCACAGCCCCAAAGTGCAAATAAAATTGAACGAGGGGGCCAAAGAGAATAATAGTAACAAGTAACAACCCTAGTATTGCTTACATATTGAAATTTAAGATTTTCCTCGTGAATGAGATTGAAGGTGATGGAATATCGATTAACAGGTTTTGCTGTCATTCAAGTTCATGGTATTATTAAAGTGAACTTTGATGATGGCATCAATGTATTCGTCAAATCAAAACAAAGAGCAATGGATTATTTGATTCATTTACAACTTGACATGAAGCTACACACTAATATATGCTAGCATATTAATATGTCTATTATTCACAAGTATTTGTTTATAGTCACTTTTACGTTTTGCATAAATGAGGACGACCGTTAACAAAGTGGTATGTTTCCCGATACAAGCTATTATAGTCAAGAAATTACATTATGCTCTATCCTAATGTGTAAAAGCAAAAAATAATGTATTTCTCTTTATAAAATGGTTTTAATCACAAAGCCTCTCTTTTTTTAATTAAATAATTTATATGTACTTTATAATGAAAATATGGTTTAATTGAATTTTCTTTCATAACAATAATTACTTTTTTTTCTTATTGAAAAAATGTTCATCTTTCTGCTCAAGAAAATTTTATACACCCTATTTAAGTGCAATAAACGACATATATAAAGGCAAAATAAGTACCTTTGTTTCTAAAACGTAAATTTTTTAATGAAATAATCATCCCTGCTCTTTGAGAAATGTTTTTTAACTTGAGGATATTTAAAGTAAATAAAGTGGAAATTCTTTACAAAAATTTCTACAAAGAAAGCTGAGCTTTATGAATTAAATTACCTCAAATGGTATCCATTGGTTTATTATACTAAAATGCGAAACATTGTTGATAATTAAAACCAAAATAAAACAAAATACAATTCATCAGCAATCTTTAGTAGAGGACATCTTGACAGTGTTCGATTATTTTGCATAATATAATTGTCTATCGTTAAAACATGTTTAGATGTTTAATTTAAATAATGTAAGCTAACTTAAGCTGATGTTGGTGATAATACAAAAAATATACTACTTTATTGTACGAAATACTCTATTATGTTGCAAATAAGAAAAACAGGAAACAAATTGTATGAAGTTTTACGACGTGGTTAAAATTAGTCTACTCTTTGTAGCATCTGGAAATGATTTTGTTTTTCTTTTCACAAACGTTTAAAATTTTTGCTTACTATTTTACAATACAATCACAAATTTATAACGAAATATTGAATATTTTATCCAGAGGAAAATCGTAAAAAAAAGAAAACAATCATCTTAAATGAAAAATATTCTGTATGACAATTATTTAAGAAATGACTAAATCACATAATTAATATGAACTTCCAGAAACAGTGATGGTATGCTTTCAGGTCCATTGAATGTTTGTTTATATGTGACCCGTAACTTTATACGACTCACGTAATTTAGATTTTCAATGGCTTGGTGGGTTCACTACTTCATAAGAGGGACCAATAAGCTTCATATAGCTGAAAGTGCATTTCCAGTTCTGACAAAAATAAATAAAAATGTCATAATGACCGAGGCAATTTGATGTTCAATAGTACATTAACCGACCAATAGTATCACAGATTAAATAAAACTGAAAGCTTAACTTCCTGTTGTAACCGTTTTGAAAAGAGAAAAATTAAAAAAACCCTAAGCATCTTTAAGAAATACTTAGCCTAATTTACTAAGAAAAATGATGGATAATAGTGTTTTCTTGTTGAATAGATCAATCTCTTGTGGGGACTACTACTAAAATAAATTGCTGCAATATTTGGATCTTTAACTTCAATAGACAATGCAGTTGCAGCCTTTATAGTGTTGAATAATTGAGCTTGCCCAGACTATGCTCAAATTGTTGCTATCAAATGTTTCTTTAACATTCGTCAAATAACTTAACGTATTCAACAATTAAAAAGTACTTATCTAATAGCATTCCTTCTACATTAGTTTGTTAAATACTAGTAAAAATTTAGTTCTTAATTATTATTTTTACTTTTTAAATTATGTCACTGGCAGTACTATTTTTAATATATTTTAAATTAGTTATGATTTACATTATGTTTATTTTTCTATTAAATTAGCTTAAATATTAACAAGAGATTTTTGTATTCGTCGAATTACTTATTTCACCATTTTGCAAATAAAGAGTATTTTGCTTCAAATGTTCATTTGGATGTTTTAAAAGCATACCTTTTAAAGGACATCAAAAACTAATTTCGGATATATAAAATGTTCTAAGCTTTAACCACGTTAAATAATTACTCAAACAAAAGTGTAAAGTTCATGATGGCAGTGAAATTATTAATTAAAACTATTAAGTAATAATGTACTAAACGAAAAAGTAAAATGTTTATTTTGGTAGTTGCTTACGTTTTTTTATTAAATACTTTTATTCAAAAAGTGTTAACAAGAAAATTCAAAATAATATTCAAACGGAATATAAACGTTGTCAAATATACAAAAATACTTCTTCAAGAACAAAATTACAGTGAAATCAGCCTGAATACCTACAAATATATATCTACAATACATAACTATACGAAGCATAATTGTACAATATTTGAATTAATAACTGTATGAAACGGCAACATTAATTTATCCACGACAACGTATTTACAAAAGAGGTTTAAAAATTTCACATATTCGGTCCTTTGAAGTCAGTTGCAGACGGCAAGTGTCGCGGGAAACGTTTGAGGTTGCTTTGTAATCATATTTAGTCTCTTAGTGTAACTTCTCATAAGTAGACATGTTTCGTGGTTCGCTATATCAATCCATAAGCTATCGTTTCACTTTGAAAATATGAAATGAGTCTTAAAATTTGAAGAAATTGGTTTTTATAAGGCTACTGTAAAAAGCAGTCAGTTTATACCGTTGTTGTTTATTAAGAATAATTGAATCACACGATTTAAGCTATGTTTTAAATCACATGATTTGCAATACGACGATATTTTAAATATCAAATTTATATAATGACTGTTTAAGACATAGATCTGTTATTTTATTTTAAATCGTATAATCTATGACTTAACACAATTTAATACAAAACCCTAATGTTACGCAAAACTTTCAGATATAAGAACTTTTATCTTCAGTCATCCTTTTCGCAAACACTGGATGGCTTTTACACCGAAGATAGCCTAGGTTTTGACGATGACACTTAGGAGCCTAACGACTGATCTCTCGATTCATATTTTGAATATATTGTGTTAAATATATTATTGATACCTATTTTCTGCCCCAACTAGGTATCAGTGAAAATGTTAGGAAGGTGTTCTATAAGGCTAAAAACAAGTCTACTACAAGGCAACGATAAATAATTATTCTCAACTACTACTAATAAGGAAAACACCATGTCCCGTATTTAGGTTCACCTTTAATACATTTATCATCCCTTATGTATCATCTTACATGGAGGTGAAACAAGTATATGTATCTTTATTCTACAAAATAGGGTATGCGTACATCAAATATGCAAGCCATGTTCCTTATAGTCCATTTATAGGGATTTAATGTCTCTATCCGAAGCCATCTATTATTCACAAGGTGGCTTTATAGAATGTAAAATAAATATAAAAACGAGGAATTTTAAAAACGTTTTGTAACACAAAGTTATAGAAGATCCAAAAAGTTCTTTAAGAAAAATATATACTGTAATTTTTTTTTATAATATATCACATCATATGAAAAATGAAGCTGGTTAGGGTAAATTAACAGGTAATATACATTTTAGACTTTTAAAAATATTATAGGACTGTTCAATTAGGCCTGGAGGGTAAAAGATTTAAAGAATATAAATGTGCATCAGTGAACCTTAAGCAATGAGATTAAAAGAGACGTATATGCCTTGGGAAATAATTATTTTATCAATGAAAAGTATAACTTTTAAATCGGATATGAAATACATAAGTTCGAAAGGCACGATAAAAGACAGTTTTGAGAAGAATTGGAAAAAGAGATTATAAATGCTGAGGCACTTTATTGAAGAAACATACGTAAAGTGAACACAGTCTGTAAATGAGTAGCTTACTCTTGCTATAAAGGCGAAAGAAGTTCTTTCTATATGTCCGTGTTTTGTAAAATGAAAGCATGGTACTCGATATCCAGTTTCATCCATTATATTCCCTAAATGACTTTAATTTCACTCAATATTTACGAAAAGGATTATATACATTAAACCATTTGTTGCTCATTTTGATTTTGTGTCACTGTAAAACCGGCTTCCCTTGATAAAACGTGTTTTTATTTATCCTATGTTCACGTTATAAGTTTATCTATAGTCATCTGCCAAATAGACCGGGAATGTTTCGCAGGATAGCAGATGCTCCATCGTCAAGTTGTTAATGTTATTATTTTCAGCATTATTATTGACATTGTATTCATGCCTATTGATGATTATATGTGTGATTAATATAATGTCGATGATGATTATGTTATTGTAAAATATTAAACAATTTTTCGTATTTATTATTTACTTTATTCTTCAACAAATTATAGCCTATCTTAATTTAAATTGTTTGAAAGCACTATATTTGAAATAATTAAAAAATTACAACACAACGAATTCATTATGTTTTCTAAATGAGCACTATCATTTGTTGCTGCGTTAAGGTCATTCGAATAAAGTAATTGAATTCGTACATGAAACGTAGCTATAACTTACTATGAAAAATTGCTCAACTTGGGTAATATTTTGTTACTTTAAAACATTGTTGAGAAATATTTACGGACAGAATATAGCAATCTTCCTTGAAAATAAGCTTTTATTGTTAATTTCCTTCTATTACCTCACACTCTCCTAATATATATCTTGTACAAATTTTAAATCGTTAATAAAATACGTTTTTTATCTATCCAATAAGTCCAAATACATTTTTTCAAACCTATAGTGGATGACAATTGATGTTACAAATATTTATTCAACAATTAAATTATAAAGGTTATGGGGCTTAGGTCGGATTCGAATTGAGTATCTTCATGTTCGTAGCCTAGCGCTTTTAGGCACTGAACCAACTTTTCACAGCTAAAAATGAACTTCTCAAAGATTTATATGAAAAACCTCTTTTGCATAACCTTAAATTGTTACCATAGCTACCACACAATATCATAAATAATGCTTTAGAATTAAAAATAAATGAAAAGAATAAAATAAACAAACAAACTTGACTAAGTTACAAACGAACAATGCAAAAGGAAAGCGAAAAGAAACTACAATACAATGCAAGCGGCTATAAAAAAGAAAGCGTATAAAAAGTAACAAATAAATATAATAGTCAAACACCACACATACAAAGGAAAATGGAATATTGCAAGGAAATTTCGCTTTCTATTTGGCCACTTAATATTGTTATTCTAACATATGCATATATATTTATATTAATTGTAACTATAAAAAAAAAAGTATCTCAAATTAAACTTTTGTTTGTTGATTAAAGTAGGAATTGACTTTTTTAAATTCATATTACTGGTTCTTGTATGCATCAACTAAATATATGAGCTTAATCTGACATATAATTCTTTAAGCACTCAATTGTTGCTATATTCAATACGTTTTAATTTCAAATTAAATTGATGAAAAAATACGACGTTTCTAATATTTTTCAAAACTCATGTTCTACTATTGTTCTTTTCGAAAGTAAATGTAAGATATTACGAACTCAAGAAAAGTTTATCCGAAACTTTTTTGAGACATTTTTAAAACATTACGTCTTGTAAAACGTTGTTGAAAAGTTCTAAAAACATTTACTATTTAAATTTGAAATTGTAAACTTATTTGGGCTGAAGAATCATATTTTCTTCTTTATTTAAGTTTTCGTTTTAATTTCACTAAAAATAGAATTAAGAATATTAAAAGATTTATTTAAGTGTAAAAATTTCATCAAACGTTTGATCCAAGTGTAAGCCGAAATGGTAAGCTGTCATACTCTGCTCCTCTTTGTTGTAGCCAAACATCTGAACGTTGTACCTTCAAGTCTTACCGAAACAGAAAGTTCAATGCCGACTTAAGAATATTGTACATATGGCTATAATGTTCCCATTGAATTTAGTTCCAAATTTTCTGAACCTTTTTTGCAAGATTCGCTTTCAATTTATCCTTCGACCAGAGGTTGTACTTCTTTTCCCTGATTGCGGAATACAAATTTAAATTAGTTTCTGTCCTGGCTCGCTCCGTCTCGGAATGTCGTATTCGGAGAAGCAAACTTTTGTTTAAGAAGGAAACCTTCTATACATTCACATCAAAGAGCTGTTTACATTTACTATACTCGTCTTATTTAGAAAAGAATAATTCATATTAGGTGAATTGGTTAATCGGTTATAAAGGTTATCAACATCGTTTAACTATTCACATTAGACATCATTTATATCAAAATGTACTTAACGGTAAACAAATATTTACCGTAAATTATGTTACACAATTTGAACTTAGCTTAAAAGTAGAGGTAATAATTAAATACTAACGAATACCATACTCGTTTCAATGACATAGTCATCATCAGTCATAACTATAGTTTGAAATCTGTGTAGTTACACTACCTGAAACGTATTTGAAGAAATGAATTGTTGATTTTGTTATCAACAAAATGTTCGCTAATATTTACGTAGTAAATTATATTTTATTTTTTTTTACGTCGTTGCATTATATTTGTTTATAGTAGCGGTTAATAGTTATTTCGTTTAACAACGCTTCAAATAATTATGTTATATGTTATGATGCTATATTAGGTTAGATTGTTCGAGGTTATTGATTTAACTTTAAAATTTTGTTTACGAATATTCGTAGCCTCTGAATTTTTAAATAAAAATATTTATAGTTTATCAACAAAAGAGAACAGAGTTAACGACAATATATTAACCAACGATTTACAATAATGTGACATTTAGACTTCATTTATAAAAACAAAAGTTAATAGTTGAAACTACTAAAGCAGTTTATTTCTCCAGGATCGTGATATACATAAATTTTACAGATTCCATATAAATCGCAATTGGTACGTTCACCATTAGCTTGCCACTTATGTCGTATGTTTTTAAAAATTAATTAAATTTCATCTGTATTCACTCCGAGTTAATACACTTGCATACTTTAACAAAACATGACATATTATTGGCAACTAGAGGGGAAATGAGTTAACTTTGAAAAGAAATATTCATTTAAAGTTTGAATTACAGTTACAATATATATATATATATATATATATATATATATATATATATATATATATATATATATATATATATTTGTATGATATAATATACATACAAATACATATGTTGTACAGGATACAACGTAAAAGGAATAACTAAAACACTAAAAAATAATAATAATAACATAGCTTACAAAAACACAGGAAACATAATCAATAAAATAAACCAACCGGAAAAAATATGACCCACACTTAATAACGGAATATACAAAAACGAATGCCCAGACTGTAATAAAATATGCATAGGCCAAACAAAAGACAGATATCAAGAACACCTCTATACATTGATCAAATCTGAAACTTATAATTCAAACTTAGCTAAACACGCCAAAAAAAAACAAACACACATTCCCCAGATTAGAAAACGTACACCTAATAAAAAAAATACAAAAGGCCTCAAAATGACAATCTGGGAATAACTACAAATTTATAAACATAAAAATAATATCATAAAAGAAAAAAAACAAATACAAATAAAATCAAAAAACTATAAATTATTCGACCTAATAGACAAAATTAACCACAAGACAAACTTCAAAGACTCGCACAGTGCAGTGAATCCGAAAATAGAACAATAACGGTACACCACACCTCGTGACAATGGAACTTCCACACAGCTCGCAGTCTACTACAACCCCCGGTCAGTGATGCCCGATGATGGAGATACTACCAATCTTTGCAAGTTAACTCATATAAATACCAAGTAAGATTCATGTTTAAGTACATATAGTGAAAGTGATATAGATATATGTATATTTTGGATGATTATTTGCATATTTTATATTATATATGTTTTATTATATATATATATATATATATATATATATATATATATATATATATATATATATATATATAGCAATATTTTGGATGATTATTTGTGTATTTTATAAAAAATATAATCTTCATAACAAGATATAAAAACATTTAAAAAAATAAACTTTAAAAAATAATTCAAACGATGTGAATTAAATCTACTCAACGTATATCAAATCAAATTAATCTCAACATGATTATTATTGCTTTCATATTAAGATTATTAAAATTTGTCTAATTATTAGCATCTAAAACGTCTAAAAAAATAAATAATTTTTAAAAGTGTGAGTTTTCCTTAATTTTTGACACCATTTTAAGAAACATTTTAAAAATATTATTTTACAGTGGTTGCCAGTATGACCCAAATTTCCTTAACAAGAAGGCATGAAAAGGGGAGGTAAAATTGAGAAAAATTAGGCCAGACTATTTTATAGAAAATCAGACACAGTAGCCTTCCTGCTTCTTAATTTAAATTGTTATTCTTTGAAACAATTTCTTGTAGATTTTATTAACTAAAAAAATTAAAAAATACACTTTAAGCAGTCAAATTGTTCTACAACAATTTATATTTTATCTAAAAGTAACCATTGATTTTTACATACAAATAAAAATTGAATATTTAACCAAATAAAAACATGTTATTTTGCTTTTTAAGAAGAGATGATTTAAACAGTTGTTATTATGTTATAAAAGGAGATGGTTCTATATCCTATTAGTTTTACTAGTAAATAAGAAAGCAAGAGAACAATTCTTCACGTGGGCGACGAAACTGTTGATTGTAAAGCTAAGTTGACATTGCCAAGTGGAAATCCAAAGTCTAAATAAGCCGGACTCCACATTGAGAACAGCGATAGCGTTTTCAATTTAGCCACAGAATTCTCCGCACGAAATCATATTTGTTCTGGCTTATCTAATGTTCGCGCTGAAACCTTGAATTAGGGGTTTTTGTGAGTTAGACTTTTGTTTACAAGGTTTATTATGTATTAGAAACTTGAATTGAACATTTTGATAACAAAATGTGATAACACAAAGGGATTATGAAAAGATTTTCCATAGTATAAAATGTAAAGTGAATTTAGAGTTTTAATTTATAATTACTGCACCTTTGTTCTGACCTCTTGATTTTAGAGATATTAAAGTCTCTCATTCTTTTTGTAATCAACATCAAGAGTCTAGAAGCATAATATATTTTCCAAGGACGCAAATAAAGTTTGCGCTCCTAATAATTTATTTGCTCTCTGACCTTTCTTTTTATGTGTAATAAAGTAAAAACTGAAAATGTATTTATTTGTCTTATTGTTAGATTTCTATATACATAAAGTGTAGTCTCTATAAACATGTTTTGTAAATGTTCCAAGAATAGCTTGTATTTAACCATATATATTTAAAATAACATAGTTTAATAATTTCTTGTGTGTTCTTAGAACTCGTTAAAGTAATACAGATGTTATTATTGTAAATCTTTACACAAATAGTTTTTTCTAACTTACTATGTATGTATTTCAAAACTAATTTTTCTCCAACTATAAAAAACCGATTTCTTATTTACACCAAACATTATTTCCAACTAAATGCAAAAGTTACCAAACGCTTCAAAACAATGAACAGTGCTTTAACAATCTATGTAGTGTTTTTTAAATATACGTTTTTCTACGTGTTTTTCTCACTCATCGTACTCGTGTCTATCTTTTTGTCGTTAAATTGCCTACCTAGCGCCTTGTTTTGTCATCTGGTAAATAGAAATGTTCGATTATGGTTATTACTATGTTGTAACTAAGTTCAGTCATTTTTATTTTGATTATTCTAACGATAAATTGTTTTAAAATAGTATAAATTATTCTTCAGTTAATAACTAAAAATTTAACCCCCTTTTATATGTTAACATTGGGCTTTAAATAGACCTTGATCCTCTTGTGTTTTAAACATATAGGGATCTAATTTCACAAGAATATTTTATTATTGGAAACCTAAGTTAGTTGCTATTTCAAAAGCTGGTAATAGCAAAATAGTGTCTATTTATTAAATCTGTTATTTTGGGACACTAATAAACATGTTTTGACACAGGTATCTGAAAAAAACCATGAAGGTAAAATGGTTGTCTCTTTTTAACTTTTTTTTTAATGTGTGCTAAATAATTAAATACCTTTTTAAATGTATTTAAAATCAAACTAATAACTATTTACCTAATTTATAACAAATAAACGTTTGAAAACACTGAAACAAAACGTTTTTATCGCACCTGGCTCTCATAAGCAGTGTTAGACAGTGACTAGGTGCTATCGGGAACGTTTTGTGACAGTAGTTTAAAAAAACCAATCTACATAGATTGTACGTTAGACGATTAGTTAATTAGTTTAATAATAAATAATAAAATGTTCGACGATCGTCAAGAACAATAAAATCCCCAATATTTTTACTAATATTTTTAATAAAATGAAGTAATTATTTATTTTATTTTTTATAATATAAGTATTTATAGTGTAATATAATTCGTAGTAGAGAAACGTTAAATACAAGAGTCGAAAAAGAAATTATAAATAGTCCTTACCACGATCTAATTAAAGTGGTTTACTTTAACACACGTATTCAACAATAAAATACTATAAGTTTTATATCAAAACATTACTTAGTATTTCCTAATTTAAAAATAACAAATACCTTTTTTTACAGTGAAAACGTAAAGAATCATTTTTAATAGGTTACAATATAGATTTGTTAACATTGTTTCCATATCAACGAAATCTCAAATTTTCAACAGGGATTTTGTTTGTGTGTTTAGTCAACTTAACTCGAAAGATATGAGAAGAGTGATGAGTGTTAGTTACCATTAAAAGTTTAAAAGTTTAAGATGAAGTTAGATGTTTAAAAGCCCTTATTTGAAACAAAGAGAAAGAATCTTATCTAGCGTGGGCAAATCTTGCTGTTAAGGTAAGAAGGAAGTGTCTGTCCTTTAGCCGATACTTCTGTAGAGAAAGAGGGGTTACACTCATTATATTTACCTAAACGATGCTACGATTCCAAGTATTGAAAGTAGGTAATAATAAACATTTGATTAAATAAGATGTCTTGTTGACATTGACTTGTTGAATGTTGTAAAAAAATGTTTGAGGAAGCATGAGGAGTCACAGTGTAATAAGGTTAAGAAAGGGAAGTAATTTAGAACCCAACGTCAAGGGAGCTACCTAAAGTTGCAATTTTTTTATCCATAAACTCTTTTTTTTCGATATATAGTTGACAAAAC
>JBAIZL010000004.1:188219731-188229731 GCA_036971475.1 Prosapia bicincta | reverse complement strand
TTTTAAATTATTATATAAAATATACAGAAAATAATGTTCATATAAGACCTAAGTAGTACATAATATTTCCTATTATTTATAGTTTATTTTTAGGAAATGTAACAAAAGTTAAACTAGTATAAATAGTATGTTTCAAGATAAATTGGAGAAAATATAAAGGTATGTTTTGTTGGTGAAATAAATGGACACCTTTGAATAAACCAGGACCGGAACCGCTCCGTTGGCGAGTTACGGTTGGCCAGAGTTTCACACTATATTCAGTGACCCTATAAATTTATTCTTTAAATTGTAATCTATGTTTTTAGTTGTATATAGATTTCCAACATGGAACAAAGTATATTACAAAACTATAAGAACTGAAAAGAACTTAAAAATTCTGAAGAAATTGGAAATTCTTAAGGCAATAAACATTTTTTGTTAAAATGTTTTTTTTTTTTAAGCTAATAAATTCATAAACGTTATATAGTTTGCTCAAAACTTAAACTATACATGAAAGATAAACAGGAAATTTCATTTAATTCCCACTATCGCCACATGGTAGCTATACTCCACCTGATATTCATTAATAATATTTATCGCTAATATTTCTTTATCTTACAAAGGACAAGCTACCAGATCGAGCTGACATCAAACTGGGTCTCATGAAATTTTCTTTATAACTTACCTCTAATTTAACTAAATTTACTATTTTTTTCATCTGTTAACTAATAAAACATCATATCAATAGGAACTCAGGTAAAGTAATTTACAATTTTAGATTGCTTTATTACTTCGATTATCTTAATTGGTTTTAATTTAACTTGAAAATTCATGTCGTATACTGTCTGGAGGGGTTGACTCTCTTAAAATATTCTTTTATAAGTCATATTATATTTCAAACAAACTAGAGCTTACTAGAGTTGTTATTTTATTTAACATTTTATCTCAGTTCAACTATGGAGCTGTAATATAATTTGCTAAGAAATGTAAATAGAATAATTTAAATCTCCTTTAAATTGTCTTTCCGTTTGGATTGGATCCTAAACTCCAGCGAAATGCCTTACAGATCATCGTCTATGAGAATGGCCAACTTATTAGCAATCCTTTAACCTATTTAGAGCAAACTGGTTAAATTTGTAATTTATCTTAAAAGTTACTTATTTAAGGAACAAACCATTTTCAAATCAACTCTTCTTTGTACTTAAGTGTCGGTTGAATACATACCATTGTAGTTTTGTTACTAAGTATGTAAAGCAAATTTCTATATATATAAATATATTATAGCATAACGTTTGAGGCTAAAGAATAAATTCAGATTATTCCAAAAAGAAAAATAGTCGGAAGAAATATTAAGCCAAAGATAGTTCCTAAAAATTACGGACCAGGTTAACCACTGTTCTATTTCGAAGTAGTCATAAAGGGGCTGGGGAATGTTTAACAAAAGAAGGGTTCAACTATTTTAAGATAGGTCTTCCCAAATTACCTGGGTTATAATAATGTACCGTTAGGGCAAAGTCTTTGTAGATGGTTAAGGGAATAACCAAATTAACTGAAAATAAGTAAGGGGGGAGAGATGACACGGGGTTGAAAAAGGAAGTAATCGAGAAGTCTAGGAAGAACTTCAGAAGAGGGCAGATGTATTGGGGGGGAGATGTATTGTAATGTAAGTAAGGTTAATTAGGGTTAAAATTTGTTAGTAAAATTTAGGGAAATGTAAATTTATGTATTGGTATAGTTTAAAAGGAAAACGTGCGACGTAGTTAAATTATTAAAGATTTAGGAAAATTAAAAAAGTGATGTGAAAGTGCATCGAAGCAGTATCAACGGTCAAGATCCAACGAATCGACAAACAATAAGTACTTTTTTTATTTCAGTAAATTTAGCCAACAGAACTTTAAAAACAGTAAATTCAGAACAACTTTAAATTCTTTAGTATAAAATAATAATCTAGTTTTCTTCACCATGTTCTAATTTATAAAATAGATCCATAATAATGATCCCAGAGAAAGAGAAATTAACACTGGCATTTTAAACTTTATTGTAACAACCTAAAGCCTCAAGAGTCCACCTTTGATTTTTTGTAATTGTAATATTAATTAAGGAATCAATCTTGTCAAAAATAGTATTAAGAACAATTGGTATAATGTGTGTTAATTAAGTCTCAAGAATAAATGCAAATTATGTTAAAATTGATATTGGTGTGAATTAATTAGAATCCTGAAGGTGAGACAAAAGAGTGTTAAGGTAATTAAATATATAACCTAAAAGAAAAGTTATATTTTAAAACAACTTAGGTTAATATATATATATATATATATATATATATATATATATATATATATATATATATATATATATATATATATATGATTAATTGGAGCAAAATATCTAAACATTGTTTTACAGGAGATCTAACAGGGTCAACAGCAACCAGACAAGCTACAGCTCTAAGACATTGTATCATATAAATTATTTGCATACCACCAAACTAGGACCTACTTATATTCTTATAGCTATGCAATCCGATAGGGATATTATTCACAACTCTGTTTCAAAACAGGAACTCTAAATACCTTTTTCTGGACCAGTTTGGTAAACTAACCCTCCAACCGACACTAGTACAATTTTACAAATACTTACATAAAACGTATTTCCAAAAGTATTTCAGTTTAAATGAAGTTTATAGTCTTAAAAACCTTTGTGCCCTAAAAATAAACAATGCCTGAAAGTATCATGAAAATTAGTTTAAAAACCAAATTTCGGGTTAGTATTTTAAAGAAAGCATATAAAAATTAAAAATCCCTAAATATTTACAAATTATAAAATATACATTCAAAGAGGATTTCGTTTAATTAGATGTTGAAGGTATTCTCTACATATATGTCGACTTGTCATATAACAATGAGGTTAGAATAAATTCCTTTTATTGCCTTCTGTATTACAGTTTCTATTATTATCATTTTATAGCATAAATATATTCAGGTTTTAAAAGTAATCTGCGTCGCGATAATAATTAATAATCCTTTGCTTCCAACTTTGATCTAAAAAGCTATATACATATTTACTAAACCGTTTGCAAGTCGTGCAAACATTAACAAATATTAGTATCTATACACTTGGCTTAGGATCACTTGCGTTTTGTATAAATGAAAATAGCCGTTTCTGGAGAAGTGCCTCATTACCACTCGGACTATTTCTTTACATATTAATATGTGATTCATTGTGAAAGCGTAATCTGTTACCATACTTTGGTGATGGAAATAAATAATAGCAAATTAATTATTCGAATATGGGTTAAATATTTTTTTATTTTTTTTAAATACTATTTATAATGGTTTTACATATTTAAATAATGTATAAAGTTTTTAGTTTATTTTTTGACGACAGATACTAGAATTTGAAAACACCTGTATAACTGAAGAAATCAGCTGTATAAAGTGGAAAAATCACATATTCTGTCAAATAACCTGTATAGATGAGTATAAATGATTTATTCTCGAGAAGTATTGAGGAATATTCTAGATTTCAAATATATGTATTAAACCGTTACCAGATTTAAGAACTGAAAATGTAGTCAATAACATTCAGATATCCATAATACAAATATTGTGTTGCATATCTTCCCCCTCTGTATAATATTAATATTATTGTCAAATCGATTGGCTTAAAAGTGTTACTGCATTGCTCACGAGGTCATTCTAATTTTCCTTCAGTCTAAGCTCTTTTAATTAAAAGCAGGAAATTAACTAGAAGACTTTTTACTACCATTTGTAAGTGTTTAATATTAATATTTGTAATTATTATTTTTTATATTTTTCATATCTCTTTACTAAGAATAATTAATATTAGTTTCATCTTTGGTAAATATTGTGTATAAAAGTTTTTTTCTAATTTAAACAATACTATTATTTCCTAAACGAGAATCAGTTCTTAGTGAATATATACCTGTTCTTTATGTTTTGCATCACCTTGTACAGTTTACAACGTATTTATAATTACACACAAATGCATACATTTTAGAACTGATATAGTTTCGGAACGCTAATTAAAAATGTAAAAAATATATAATTAAAAATCAATAATATGACAAATACTACTATTTACAGATATTTTACGTAATCTTTAGTTTTCATTTAACTATATAAAGCATTTATTTTTTTACCAAATATTCTCAGACAATGTGCTATATTGTTAAGAGAGTTAATTTCATGCAGATATGTTTGCGTATGGTTATTCATCTTTGACACTGAACAACACTGTCGCAAACCAAAGAAAACAGCTGAAATTATTATTTTTGTAATCGTTAACGTATTTTGTTTAAACTTTATATTATCATTAAAAATTGTTAATTTGGATAAAATTAAGTATTCTTTAAAGATTTTGATTTATACACTTGAACTTTAGTTGATTATTTTGTTAATTTGAACTTTAACCTTAATTTAATATTAACAATTATTTGTGAAACTTTAAAAATTAATTTGTTTGTTGCTTCGCCATAAGTAGAACAATTTTAGTATAACTCTTTTACAATCGTGGACAAATGCGATCGATAAAAGCTATTAAAACTAATCCTTGGAAAGTGAATTAGCTTAGTGATAAACAACACAAGTATTGCCTGATGCTTGAGAGCACGACTCTGTATATGTCTAGGTCAGATATGAAGATAATACCTTATATTTCCGTCAGTAACTTCCTTAATTTCTATAAAAATGATTAACTTATGTAAAATAAACTAAGACTACTAAGGGTCTAATCATATAGAAACACACATAAAGTAATTTTCTATCATCTGGTCTAACAATAATTAACTTGATTTTATACAAACTAACTTAAATAAAGAAAATAACGTCATATTGTTCTAACAAGGATGTGAAGAATAAACAATACAAACATATCAAGAGCTAGAATAATTGTTAACGGTAAAGGTAGAAACTAAGAAAAGAAAAGTGACGTTAGTGGAGAAGAAGGTATAAAGAAAATTAAATCAATAAAATTATAAAACTTTTACAACTGGTCTTTTAGTCTGTAAAATAAATTTTAAGAAATACGTAGGTGGGTTTGCATCAGTTTGGATTTTGGTAAAGGAAGATATTAAATATAATGCTGTATATATATATATATATATATATATATATATATATAGCAATTTGTATTTTTTTAGTTTTACAAATAACTAACCTGAATCCATCACTTCCTCGAAAATTCTAAAACACTTTTAAAAAAAAAACCGAAAACATAAACAAAAACAGCTCAAAAATGTGTAATGAATAATATAATAAAATTACGTCTTAATGATAACATTGTTATCAGTAGGAAAGTGAATTTTTATGAGAAATAATTTCTTATGGCTTCTCTGATATTTTAAACCCTTAGTTAATGTCACTGTTATTTCACGCTGAACCGACTTCAAACACTTTGCTATAACGAAAAACAAAAAATATCAAAATTCAAAAACATCGACCACTTTGTGAAACAGTTGGCGCTACACTGATTGAAGACAAGTTTTTAGTGAATGGTTATACTGTGTACGCACGCGCAACCCTTATCGAGCAATGTTGTAAGCCGCCCTTCACTTTGAGAGAGAGATTAAAAATGTTGTTAAATTTTATTTGGTGATTTGTTAATATAAACAGGTTTGTTTTCAGTGTGGTGACAGGTTGTTTAGTCATTTTGTTTTAATTAACTTCCGGGTAAAGCACTTTGATAACAAAATTTGCATCCTATTAATATGCGTAGATCGTGGGTGTATTTGTACTTTTGGAGTGACACTGTGTTTTCCATTATTTTTAAAACTAAAAAGTTCAATTCTAATATTTTTAAAAAGATAAATACAAAGAAACTGAAAAGTTTAATTAACTTAACACCTCATTTCAATAATTTAGTTCAATGTTATCGATCAATATTTTTGTAATTAAAAAAATTGGTACAGGGGTGTTAAACTTTATTTGGTGATATGTGAATATAAATAGGCGTGTTTTCAGTGTGGTGACAAATCGTTTCATTATCTTGTTGTAATTAACTTCCGGGTAAAGCACTTTGATTGACAACAAAATTTGCATTATATTATAATGACCAGATCGTAGGTAGATTTGTACTTTTGCCGTGACACTTTGTTGTCCATTATTTTTCAAAACTTAAAACGTTTAATTCTGATATTTGTAAAACACAAATATGACATAGTGACTCGAAATTAATTTTAAAAACAAAATTTTCCAATATCTTAGTTCAATGTTATCGGTCAATTCTTTTTATATGAGAAAATTTTTTACAACTTTTATATTTTGTTCTAAACACCACTACCATAGATTTGCGTTACATAAAAAATTTTGTTTGATTGGTAGATTTAATTTATTGATTGTAAAAAAATCATCCGATGGCAAAAACAAATTTTTGTTTTATCGAAATTGGGGATAACTATTACTTTAGTTTCAATTATCTATTAAATTTTAGTCAAGAAGTAATTTAAGACTTTCCACTCTGCGTAAACATGTGTTTTAATGTAAATACAAATAACAATGTGTTATAAAGTTTATACAAGATAAATTTATAAGAAATTACAAATCTGTTAAGATCGTTATAATGGACTTATAACTATATAATAAAAACGAAAAAAAAGACAAAAGTCTGGACATTGAACAATAGTGAAGGAAACTGTTTTTATCGAAGATGCTGGAAAACGCATTATGATATCATAAAAGAATCGACGAGATCAGATAGGAATGAAAGCAGATATACAGTAACTGAAAGACACAATAGAGAGAAAACACCTTTTGTGGTGTGGCGTCTTATGAGAAGAAAGATGTTTACTCAATAAAAATATTATCAGGGATCTCCAAAAGACGAAGAAAGAAAAAAGGGATTACGTAACTCATGTCATAGATTCATCGCTATGAATAGAGGATGATTAACGGCAAAACCAAAGAAATGGTGTCGAATAACGATAAATGGTTAAGGTTGTACTCTTTCTCTCTCTCTCTCTTTCTCTCTCAATCTCTCTATCTCTCCCTTTCTCTGTATATATATATATATATATATATATATATATATATATATATATATATATATATAATATGTTTTCTTATTTAACAATTTAAAACAACATAGGTTATTCAAATACCAGAATATTTATTAATTTATATCCAAAGCTTTTCGTTGGTAAACAGTACCAACTTCATTAGGAATGAAAATTACAATAATCATTGATATTATTGTAATTTTCATTCCTGATGATGTTGGTACTTTTTACCAACGAAAAGCTTTGGATATAAATTAATAAATATTCTTGTATTTGAATAACCTATGTTGTTTATATATATATATATATATATATATATATATATATATATATATATATATATATTCTAACGCTTTTAGCCACGCGTTGCGGGCCAAACTCTTTAACGCTTGTAACACACTTTAGATGGTGTTACATATTAAATTGGAAATTTCAGAAAACAAACGAGAATGCATTCAAAAATTGTAACAATATACAACTATATAAAAAAAATTGTGATGTATTAGAAATATTTTTAATGGGATCTCTGGTTGATAGTGACATCTGTCGGAAAGTTTGAAAACAAGTAATAAAGTACGTCTGCGCACATGCGATGCGCGGTAGCGGGGAAGGTTGCTTCCAACGTTAGTTTTAACTCTCATTTAGCCAAGATGTAAAGGGCAACGGACGTGTCCGAGAGCAAGGAAATTTTATTTTGTTTTCAAAATTTAATGTAATATTCATTTTCTTAAACATGTTATAATCATGGTGTAGAAGACAGCGTACGTAACCAAGTACAAAGATGGGACGCTGAAGTTACCGATGACATTTCCTGAGACTTTTCCACAAGGAGGCTGCGAGGTTACGACATGTGAATACAGCTAAGTGGACGATTTAAGACTTTAGAGATTTATTGCAAAATTTAAAATGTTAGACAGTTTAACTCAAATTAATGAACCTTGAACGTTTCAACCTATATACATAAATGTAATTTACGCATCTTTTGGTGCACTTGTGTTCACCTTGAATTATAAAATTTGATTACGAAAAAAGCAAGTAAACTCGAGTACAGATTCATTTTCAGTCATTGATCCATTGATTGATTAATTGATAGATTGCTATCCGTAAAAATTCATAAGTTAAATATTAAATGTTCAATAATCCGTAACTGAAGCAATGTCAAGAAATTTGTATCATGATTATAATTTATATTATTTTTCTTTGTTAAATAAAATGAGTGTAATTTGCTTTAATTGAATTTAAAAGAGTAATTATTTAACCAGCACACAATTCCATGCATTTCAACTTAATAAGCCTTAAATAATAATTTAATGAGACTCTGCTAGTTTAAATGATGTAACTTTGTATTTTAAAGTATTTTAATGTAACGGAGTTCTACCTTCGAGTTTTGAAGTGCGTTACAGACAGACGATTATTATTACGCGTGAACTGTAAGCTAGAACTTAAAACTAAAACTTAAACTTAAAATTAAAACTAAAATAAATTTCTTAAAAACGTTACACGCTCTTGATTTAACTTTCAATGTAACAATTTTATTTATTCAAAGAACCGATTATTTTAATTAATAGAACTCGGTTTTGGGCGCGTGGGGGGGAGTGTGTGTATGTGTGTATGTGTATGTGTGTGTGTGTGTGTGTGTGTGTGTGTGTGTGTGTGTGTGTGTGTGTGTGTGTGTGTGTGTGTGTGTGTGTGTGTGTGTGTGTGTGTGTGTGTGTGTGTGTGTGTGTGTGTGTGTGTGTGTGTGAGTGTGTGTGTGTGTGTGTGTGTGTGTGTGTGTGTGTGTGTGTGTGTGTGTGTGTGTGTGTAAGTGTGTGTAAGTGTGTATGTATGTATGTGTGTGTGTGTGTGTGTGTGTGTGTGTGTGTGTGTGTGTGTGTGTGTGTGTGTGTGTGTGTAAGTGTGTGTGTATATGTGTGTGTGTGTGTGTGTGTGTGTGTGTGTGTGTGTGTGTGTGTTTGTGTGTGTGTGTAAGTGTCTGTGGGGGGAAATGTGTGTGTGTGGGAGGGGGTGTATTATAACGAATGAAACCTCTGCCTTTAAAATAATATTTCAAGAAGCAAGTGCTTAAATCAAAGCCGACATTATAAGTAAACATTCTTGTTTATGTAAGCCTGGACAAGGGTTGATTTCTTCTTTGTTTATGTTTAGTCCTAACGACAAAAACAATACTATAGCGTTAGGGGCAAAAAGGAGCCCTAGGCTACCATAAAAGTACCTAAACGTTCCGAAGAAAAGATAAGTGTAAACCTATAAAGATACCAGCTTGTACCAGGGAGAAACGAACTACAAGAGTGAATTGCGAAATGATCTGTGAACACACATATCATTGGATGGAAATGAACAGATAAATACCTTATTAGAGCAAAATGATCGGATTCCGGAAAGTGATAAGTGGGGTGGATACAGAAAGCGTCCAAGTGCTCCATTCAAATCAACTAAACAATGTGAATAGTTAATTAATTATATTTTGAATACATAAATGGTGGTAACGTGACGAGGAAATAAATTTTAATAATCGTTGAGTATCTATCTAAGTGGCTACAGTGAAGTCTTAAGACTTACGCACAGATGCTAAGAGTAGATAAGATACAGACATCAAGATACAACGCAGAGGAGGATCATCCTTGACCACACCACGCACTTACTCTATGAGTACCAAAGATTTATTATAAATTGATTGAATGACTTTTATTTAGTATTTTGCGAAAATTTATGAAGTTTATTTAACTTATTAAATAAATGATTACCATAAAGTTAAAATTTTACAATCACTATTAAATTTCATAATAGAAGATAAAGATTCAGGCAACTCTATCCTCATATAAACACCCAGATATAAATTAATTAAAACCATTATATTAAACTATACAACATTTTTCAAAAAAATATTAAAGTTTGCAAAAATAGTCCTATAGTTTACCATCTATTATTGAGGCTAATAATTGTTCGGATCCTTCGGGCCCTTCTTCCCTAAGGAACATGAGCTAGGCCGAACTATTAATTACA
>JBAIZL010000004.1:188212231-188214731 GCA_036971475.1 Prosapia bicincta | reverse complement strand
TAAATATTTACGAGATTTTATATAGATTTTCGTCTTGTACAAACAAACACGTGTACGCACACATACACACATACACAATATATGCTGTAAAACGTATTCGTAATTCCAAAGCAATATCCAAGAACCTTTACATACTCGAACTCGTGCACATTACTCCGTTCGTAACCCCCTAGGATCTCCGAAACCATTCACACCAGGAAAACTAAACTTTAAAGCTTTATTATGTATTTAGGAATATATATATATATATATATATATATATATATATATATATATATATATATATATATATATATAAGATACTCAATTAAAAAAGAGACATAAAAAACTGAACAATAGAGACTAATGAAAAGGATATGGTGTCTTGTATTTAGTAACATATACATTCAGGTCTCTAATGAACCGGATAATCCAAATGTAACTAGTATGTATTCAATTTACGGTTTTGTACTGTTCTTTATAGTTCTGAATTTACATATTAGAGACTCAAACAGCTACAGAGTTTGATCTCTATACTGTTTAATCTCTAATGGAGATTATTCTTAGAGAAAAAGATGTGTACTCCTAATCCTCCTGTAGAGACAAAACTATATTGGAGGTAAAATGGAGAAGTAGGTAAGCTTTTATTAGTAAGTATGAAATGTAGACTCGAATTTAATCCAACGTTACGCTGATAGAAGTAATATAAGGGTTTTGAAATTACTAGAATTACCATTTAGTTTCTCATGAGCAAAAGCGCTTTGGAGAGAAACAATTTAAGCATGAAGTTTGGGAAAGTATGATGTTCTGAGAGAATTGAGGTATCAAAGGAGGAGAAAGGACGGAAAAATAAAGACGCTGAGAACAAAGACACAAGTGAATTTGAATCAGCACCAGGAACAAGAAGACTTGTAACATGCTGATTAATTTTTAGCTGCAATTCGTTAAAATTTGTGTTACGTTTTCATAATGTAATTTTAAAAATTTATTAACAATAAGGAAATGTTTTATTAGTGGCTTTTTAAGCTTTAGTTTTCTTATTTTAAAATTTTAAACCTGTTATAAAAGTGAGAACGTGTAAAATGTTATGTGTAATAACAAAGCCATGTAAGTTTAAGTGATTACCAAGGTATGTTCTTAAATTTAATGTTTTTAATATTTTTTTCAATTCACTCAAATAAGTAAATATAGGATAACAGCGTGCAATAACCTAGCTTTGTCTCAAAACATTTTTAAAATATGTATACTTTTGTATTTTAATTTTATGACGCTAAACTTTTAATAAGTAAATTGTATTTAAAGTGTAACATTTTGACTATTTTATTTTTTTTCAAAATTAAATATTTTTTGTATACACAAACGAGAATTTAAATGCAAGCTGTCTTTATTAGAACGATTAAACAGTAAGTTGCCTGAGTTAGTCGTAAAATACAATAGTTAAGACAAACAATTGACCCGGCGAGTGTCTGCAACTACAAAGAATAGAGGTAATTAAAGTTCTTAAATAAATTAAATCAAAATACTGCCATTTGCAAAATAACGGGGGGTTACAGACTATCCTATGGTGAATATCCTAGAAGAGACTGTATGGTATGTTCAAGAGAAGGTTCCCCCTATGATGCCTAATTGTTATTGGCCTAATAAGCTACAAGTAATACAACAAAATTATTATTATAATAACTGTCTAAATGAAGAGACAGTCCAATGATGATTATTTATGGAATCGTACTGCCGATCATTCTGAAATGTACGCATATATTACATAGCCTATAGGGTTTTGGTATATTAATAAACATTGGGAACATAGTTTTTTTTAATTAGTTTAAATCCTTAATATCATTTTAAAAAAACAATAATTTAAACTGTTGATAAAGTTCGGAGGAAATTTAAGTAACTTCTTTACTTGGACATTATTAGTAGCTTTTTGCATTAAAATTATGATTCATTGTTCAACAGTATCATCTAGGTTTAATATTCATATCAAATTTCAATTTTAATCTAAGAGTCCTTAATCGCTTTCTATAGCTAAAACATTTTGTACTCAAACATAATGTCAAATACCAAGCCTTGAAAAGTGTCTATGTGTCGTTCAACATCAATGATTTCAACAGCTGACGAAGTAGTTGTGTAGTGTACTTTATATAACATATTAAGATATACTGTTTTGCTTGCACACGAGTGTTATACAGTATTAAGGATTTGTGTATCATATTTTCTTATGGGGGAAGGGGTACTTTCCTGCATAACAGGAGTGAGAGAGAAAGGTTTATCCATTTCCAAATAATAAAAATAAAAGCTGTGTTTATTTTTAGTTAAAGAGTCATGTCGATCGTCAAGTTTTTTTAATATTCATCATTCTCGTTAAAATTTATTTACGAATTCCGCTTTGCTTGTAAGGATATTTTTTCTGTATATTTTTCTTTCCCTATAAGTACCTTCCTGTATTTCGCTTCAGATCTAACATATGAGTGTGATTTAATATTGTGTCTCTTTTTACTCCATGAATTATTACTTTCAATTT
>JBAIZL010000004.1:188177231-188207231 GCA_036971475.1 Prosapia bicincta | reverse complement strand
GAGAGAGAGAGAAAGAGAGTTAGATAGATTGATTGATATATATAAATATAAAACATAAAAGTGTGTATGTGTATCGAAATTTAATTTGTTATTGGTTTTATGAACACATTACAGACCATTTTAATAATTGTACACATAAAAAGTGCATAAGAATTATAACGCAATTTAAAGACATCAACGAAAATATTACCAGCATTCATTAAAACTTTCAAAAAAAGTGAGGCAAAAAACTTTGGTATAATAGCATTTTAGAGAAATCTAAAAGGCACCAATAACGTCGTATAAATATGAGGTTTAAAACAGAGTGGTTTGAAGCTGTTCATTTTAAAGCATTTTACACAGAATTGTCACATAACCCTTGCTGCGTGACTTCTAATACTGGAGAAGAATTTATGTATAATGGAAGTGGAATATTGTTTACCGCACGTTTCTATTTTTAGAGTCGAGTACATTACTCACTACGTTGTGTAACTTGAGTATTTGCTTATTGAGTTTTATGAGTTGTATTATTGAGAGATTTATACAAGAGATTATAAACGCCGCTGTTTGAACTGGCGAAAACTTCAATGAAATAATAAATAGTTTATAACATTTGTTCCTTAAATTTTTGAGAGAATAGCAACAAATCTACTCTTTATTTAAAAAGAAAACGTGTTCTTTATTTTTTAAACAATAACTTTTACCTTCTTGTGTTTATATCCTATTCTAAAAAACAATTAAAATTGAAACAAAAATACAATGCTATATTACATTTTTATTCATCTATCCTAATATCGAAACATTTATATAACAAACAAGATAATATTTTTAAACCATGAGTGACAATAATAAATTATTAAAAGTACAAAACCAAAATACAATTTGTTTTGAAACTTATTTACTGCAGCACATATATTGCAATTTTTGGAATTTCATTTCAATTTATAGAGCAGAAAATAAATAAGTTGTAACAATAAATTGAACTCAAACGATGATCAATGCCGAGTTTATTATTTTAATATCATACAAGCAGGTTTCGGTCACATTTTAGATGGCTCTTTTCAATCTGTCAAATCTATTAAAACAATAATTATTATAATTATAATCTTTATAACTTAAAACATAGATGCACAATATAATTGCAAGTTCAACAACTGTATACACAATATGAATCATATAAGCACTGGATAAATTTTAGTCAATATCAATCAGTGTTTACACTTTCACATTCATGCTAATACGTAATAGTATTAGTATATCCGATTATTCTCACCGATAAATATCAATTGGCAATAACATTATTTTTAATTTTGTTTCTTAAAAACTATTCTGTCATGATTTATTGAAAAAATGCAAGGAAATCTATGAATGACAATTTTAATGATTATTCATTCTTCAAAGAGATGAAAGAAACATTTGTCTATTAAGCGAAAAACGTGAATCATTGTCGTCGGGAGGGAGAGGGCGAGACAGAGTTATTAGAGACTGCAAAGGGTAAGGGCCAACCTTAGAGCAGACACTTATAGTCACCTTTTCAATTACACAAAATATGTTTCCAACAAACGAATTTATCAAGAAACATGAAAAGAACTACATCTTGAAGAATATTATTTATATTTCATTACAGTAATATTTAATATTTCTTTACTTCTTAGAAAATATAATATGCTACATTATTAGTGATACTTTGTGGATTCGAGTAGTTATTAAAATGTTTATAAATGTTTTAAAATATTCTATTTATAATTACGTCAAAACTATAAAAATATCACTAAAATTTATTTAGACTTTAACCGATCAGATTTTGTTTTTTTTACTTTTCATCACTGTATGAGGAACAAGTACCTAAAACAACGTCAGCTACTTTGAGTCTAATCTCCAATAAAAACACAAACTATCCTGGTAAAGTCTGTAGCAAAACTTCTTTTCATTTTATAGTATTCATTTCCCGTTTCCACGTAATCGATTTTAGAAAAGTTATAACATGCGATGGAGAAAGTCATCAGGAATACGACAAAAATTATGAAAACCTCCCCTCAAGCTCCAAAAATTAAATATTTTGGAAAATAGTAATTCCCCCTCCACATCCCCCTTCACGTTATTAATTTAACGTGTTGGCTTCATTTTTTGACGTAATATATCGCAAAATACCATGAAATATAGTTACATTTGTTGTTGACTCCCAAAAAATTACAAATAAAAAATCAACTTTACCAAAGCACTAATAGCACCACGAGACCAAGTTTCATCCGGCATGCAAACCTTATAGAATTATAAAGTCGCACACACATCTTATTTTTTGCGATATAAAGTCATAAAAATATTCAAAAGGAGCAACAAACACTTACAGACCCAGACCCACGCACAAAGCAAAAAATATTGCATTGAACATTTACACACCTTTTATTTCGCCTAAAAATATTAGAACTTACCTCGCAAAGCAGTGTTGATTGAAGTGTTAAAGATAATTTGTTTTAAAAACACGTAATTTTTTGGGGGCCACCAGCAAGTTTAATTATATTTCGCGACATTTGCAAGTTACTACATCAACAAAATAAACCCAAAACATTGAATTTATAAACTTCAAGTGTTCCGTGAAGGAGGGATGAAATTGCTATTTTCAAAAAAAAATATTTTAATTTTTGGGACGTTAGCGAAACGTTTTACAATTTTGTCGTATTCGTAATGACTTCCTGCTTCGGAAGGTTTGGTTTTTTGCTAAAATCGATTACGTGGGAACAAGAAATAAATACCCATTTCAGTCAGACAAACTAATTTTACAGTGTAATTATTTTTTTCTATTAAAAATACACCTTGAATTCACTGTATTATTTTGTATATTTGAAAGAATATAATATACAGTTTCATATAATATACATGATTTATACTCTAATATTCTTTTATAAGTTCTTTGTCACATTCAAGTTCATTACCTAATATGTAAGCAGTACTTATTTACATTTGCTCTATATTACATTGATATCCAATTAAATCTCCATTCGAAAAACATATGCTTCATACTGGTTAAATACAGATTTAAAACCACAAAATAAATAATCTTTAAGAATTAACCAAAGTAAATTTAGATGGGATTGAGATATTGGTCCAGAATTCTATAAAATTGAGTAATGTTTGTTTTTATGTCATCCCTAAAACTCAATTTCTAGTCATATTTATGATATCCATATTCAACTAATGATATTTTATACTTCAAACGAGTAAACGTCCGCGTTACTAACTCCCATTAAGTAGTAATTCAGTGATGCATAAAATATGCAAATGACTTGATGTTGTTATGGTGACGGATAACCTCGACTGAACCTCTTTAAACTGTCAAAGGGTGTTATTGTCTTGAGTGCAACAGGAAACCATGGCTTTATATTACCCGTTTGGCAATAAGAAACACAGTCTATTAGACAAGCACACAACTTATTTCAAGTTAAATACATTGTATTCAGAATAATATTTTGGTTTGTTTTACAGATTATTTTTCATTTATTTTTAAATTAGCTGTTTTATAGAAATTGTTTTAAATACAATTAATATACTTTGGTTAATTTCAAAGTACAAATAAGAAAAACAATTACAAATTTCGTTTGGTTAGACTAAGATCATATCCGTACTGTCCGAATAGATTAAACCAGAATTTATTTCCACAATTCAGAATAAAGTTTGGAGAATCACAGATTATGTGTTCAACGAAAAACTAAAAATGAAATGGTTTATCTATTGTTAACCACATAACATAATCATACTCCACTAAGTGGTTATACAAAATCATACTCCACTAAGT
Source organism: Prosapia bicincta (assembly GCA_036971475.1). NCBI lineage: Eukaryota > Metazoa > Arthropoda > Insecta > Hemiptera > Cercopidae > Prosapia > Prosapia bicincta. The sequence goes on along the minus strand of JBAIZL010000004.1, from coordinate 188,203,459 downwards.
GGTTATACAAAATCATATTCCACTAGGTGGTTATACAAAATCATACTCCACTAAGTGATTATACAAAATCATACTACACTAAGTGGTTATACAAAATCATACTCCACTAGGTGGTTATACAAAATCATACTCCACTAAGTGGTTATACAAAATCATACTCCACTAAGTGGTTATACAAAATCATACTACACTAAGTGGTTATACAAAATCATACTCCACTAAGTGGTTATACAAAATCATACTTCACTAAATGGTTATACAAAATCATACTCCACTAAGTGGTTATACAAAATCATACTCTCCACATCGACAATAAAGCACCTCGACAATTAACACACTACAGAACTATAATATTTACAAATAAATAAATAAATGTCTGGAAAATAAAATATATAAAATGAACGGACACAGTACTTTACATAAACTTTTGAGCACATTATTTAACACATGTCTTTAAAACCAGTGTCACGTAGCTCAACAAAGCTATCGTCGACCCTAGCGGCCCAATTAGAAACTAATGAAGATCATCTATTACGTTCGAATACGTTTTGTCTCCACAAGATTTTATGTAAATTTACAATAATTACAAATTCGAAATGTTGAGTGTGTAAATAAGCCAAATTGTCTGTGATCTGTCACTAGCCTATATAAAAAAAATAATAGTTATTAACAGACATTAAATAAAAATACTAGTTATTATTTATAAGCTCAACACATCGTTATATTACTATGTTTGAATATTTTCTATAGAAATACAGGTAAATTAAAAAATAGCTGGAGCCATACTAAGGTCATTACATTTCATTGTTAGTTCAAAAATCATAGAACAATTAGCACAAAGCAGATTTTATAACATAACTGCTTAAAAGAAAATTATTACTCATCATTTATCTGTAAAAACTATATAATTTGTTTACTTTAATTTACTTTTGATATTTATGTTAAAAATATTAAATTGTTTTAAAATTAGAAGTAGCTAAATATCTCGATTAGTTCAAATATTCAAACACACTATTACGAAATACTTAGTATAATAAAATTTAGTACGTGATACATAATGGTCCGGCCTGGATACTATATATGCTATATACTAGCCCCAGAGTGGCGACACTTTTTAGTTTCATTAGATTTGGAAAAGAAATCAATAAAACCATCATGATTTCCAGGTACTACAAACTTCTTCCATATTTCTTGCACGAAAAAATATTTCAGTTCCATACACCACGAAAATAGACAAAATCTGAGTCAGCATTTGTTACTCAGGAAAACATAAGCTCAACATTATATGTTTATAATGAGGCTGCAATAAATGTATTATCATGTACGGTATAGTTCTGCATGAGAAACATTTACATTAGGAAAGACTTAGTTTAAAATTTATTGGTTAGTTTGTAATTATATAATATTATGAATAATAATTTCTTCTTAAGCGTGCACAATGTAATTATTATCTAAATCCTTAATTACTGAATGTCATTATTGGAAGCAAAAACATATGCAACATTGGGGTTTGTGTTAAAAATGACAAACTCTCAGAATGTCCCCCAATTTGAAATATTTTAATTACTCAGTTCTAATAAACGATGTTTGGCAAATATATTTTGTCACCAATATTTAGTAATGACTTTAGAAAGAGTAGAGTCTTAGCTTTATAAAAATTTATAAGAGCTCTGATTTAAAAGTTAATTACGAAATCGATAATGCGTTTTTCTATTTAAAAGTAACGGATTTTTATATTTTTTTTTAATTTAGTAATGAACTTTTCGTTATAAAACTCTGTACGAATACAAGAGATTACAGACTAGAACACTACGAGCACCCAGCCACGGCTTATATTAACATGTGTCATCTGTATACTCTACACTACGTAAGCGCCATACCCCACTACAACACTTTATGAGGCTGGCATTCCTTTACTATGGATATTTTGTTTTTATATCGCATGATGCAACAGCAGGACACTGTTATGGGTGAATATCATTTGTAACATCGACGAAGTGGTAAATTTATTTTACAGCAATCTAGGAGAAGGGTTAAGCTACTCAAGCATAATATGACAGGAATTACAGCCAATATCGTCATTCCTTCGTCCCATAAACTTATACTGAAGTAATAAGATCAATATTATATAAGGATCAATTGAAAAAGTGTATCACTGATGGCTGAATGAGATTAAATGTTTCAAAACAAATCATTCGTTTTTAAGATTCAGCAGATATATAGCGTTCATTAAGCTTTAGAAGGAATAATGAAGTAGGCCCTATCCATTTGATGCTGTAATGTCCCCTACTCGCAATATTAGGGGATCTTTACGTCATTATCTTAGTCTTACTTAATTCTATCTATCCTTCCGTTTGCTCATTATGTACAACGAATAAAAAGACATGATTCAATAACAATAATATAATATACAAAAGCATAATACAGACTAGTAAGGTTAATTGGCGAGTACTGGCTTCACCCTGGTACACCTTCTTCACTAGGACCTTCATCAAGGATAGACTTCGGTTAAGAATAAATATAACTTATACACGTTTGCTATTACTTGCGACCAGACGTTTTGTTAACTAAAGGTTGTTAAATTGTTAACTTACACTTGGAGGAAACGTTTCGTCTTACGACTTCTTCAGCCTCGTTTTTTTGCCGCTAGGAATGCTGCAGTTGTGCTTCCTCGGTACCATTTTTTTGAAAGTTAGAAGTGATGTGATCGAAGAGTATGTGTGATCTGTGCCGTGTTTGTTCATTTAGGATGTCATTTTTATGTGTGTTGCTATATCTAAATATTTCATACTGTTCTAGTGTGTTTAATTTATGATTTTTGTTGCTTGTGTGGAGGATGCTCATGTTATTTCCATACTTTTTCATGAGTGTTTAGTGTCCATGAGGTAATTTGCGAAGGTGGATTCAATAGTAGTGTGCAGTGCGCTTTTGTGTTCTTTATATCTTTCAGTGAAAGACCTCCCTGTTTGTCCAATAAATGTAATTAAGATAAATAACCCTGTCTACGCGATGCCATCATTTTCCTCTATTCCCAGTAAAAGGAGATCATGTGTTCTTTCATTTGTCCTAATTCTACCTTTCGACCTACCCTTACCTAACCTTTCCTTATAAAGGAACATATATTTGTGTGAGGACAAATTAAAATGAGATGTGAGGACTACTACAAATACGTGATCCTCGCCCATGATTGTCACAATATCTCCTTTACATCTTGCACCAGGGTGTTTTAATGCCCCTGTTTAAATGCTACCGATACTACGTTAATTTAATTACGATATTTAAAATCAAAACTACAAAACTATTATGTGTCTTGCCCTAATATATTAAATACTTCAAGATCCACTTAATAATGAAGAAATTTAAAGAAATGAACTTTGTATTTGAAATAGAAAAATTGACGTATGAAGAAATAAATTAGCTGAATACCATGGACAACAAAAATGCGTGCGTATATAATTATTTATATTTTATCAGTATATTAGCCTACTAAAAGTTCGTCTAAGTTTTAAAATATTCCGTACTAAATGTTCCTAGTATTAATATATTTCCACTGAACCATAATTTCATTATTTCCATACTGGAAGCAGACAGTAGGTTAGAAGGTTCAAATATAATCATCTCGTTGCTAATGTAGTATGATTGCAATCGCAACGACTATTATACTTATACTTTATACTAAGCTTTATAAGTGATCCTATCAAACCCATGGTTACATCTTCTGAAGTTTAGAATGAGAAAACATTAAACTTACAATCGGGCATCTTGTTACGTTTCAGTAAGAAAAAGCAGATACATAAATACAGTTAAGATTTAGACGTCAAATTAAAATGTTTTAGTAATGTATATGTTATAAGGAAAACTATAACGTAATCACGAATGTTTTAGGAGTAAAAACAACAAACACGTTTTTAATAGTAAACAAAATAATAAAAACTTCAAACATTGGATTCACTGGAATATCCCCTTGCTATATGAAGTCGTAAGTGTAACAGATATAACTAGAAGGGTAAATTCAATTGTGAAAGTAATAACAGCAACGAAGGAAACACAAGGGAGACTAAAATAATTAAATAGTAGATAAAAAGGATAAAAGCAGTGTCGGGTGACCTTAAAGAAAGTGGATCAATGATACCAAAATGAAATTAAGTAGACAGTGGCAGCACGTGGCAAAACGTGGTCAAGAAAGGGAGACATGTCACCAAATAACTAAGAAAGAAGAAGGGAAATTGTTTTGCCACATGGGTATTGTATTTTCAAGAAAACTTTTATGAAATAAAATACTCTTATGTAGAAAGAGTTAACGACTGACATTAAAACGCTGTGTAAATTGATTTTAATGAGTAGTTAAGCTACACTTGAGTGGATTTTATTGTCACTGACGCTCAAGAATATTTAATTTTTAATTTGAAACTTTGTAATTAGACAACTTGCAACTTATAATTAACAATTTTATAAAGACAGTAAGTTTTTTTTTAAGAATACTTGAATTTTATGGGTTAAAGCAAGTCGAAAAATTACAAACTTTCAAATTAAGTAATCCATAAGTAAAATAAGGTAGAAAATTGTCAATAGGCCTATTTGAAATTTGAGATGAATATTAGGTGTAAGTAATTGGGAATAGTTATTTTTATTAGCAAAATACTAATTTCTACAACTTTTTATTTTTCAAAAACAATCAAATAATTGTACAAATATTTGACTAACAAAATATTATATACATTTTAAAACAAAAGTCATACCAGACAAAATATTTTAAAACCTTATAATAGTTTATTCCCTATTTATTACCTAAAGATTGATTAAGATCAAATATCACGGATCGTTTTGTATGAGGGACAAAAAATAGTTTTAAAAATTGAATTTTAGTGACAGTTTAAATAATAAACAAATCCTCTTATATTTCATAAATGTTCAAATTTCTATAATCGTAAACATAAGAAGAGTTTATCTTAATTTTTATGATGTTTTCTATAAAAATTTTAAAGAAGAGTTAAATACCAAGAAAAACCATTCGACTTCAATATTTAATTATAAAAAAATATTAAACCAAATATTCTCATTATAAAAGAAACTTATTTAATGACTCTGGGTAAGCATTTAATGGTATATAATTTACTAGGCTCGTATTGTATTTACTTACCACGTTTTTTAAAGTTTAATCATCGGAAAAGATCACCTTATCTCATTAAAAGTATAGAAGAAGGCCGAGTTGGTAAAGAACGTATAATTGCAACTGTAAATACATTTCTATCTGTCTAGACTTTTCCGTAAATACACTTTATTTTCGACTCTTGAAAATAATATGAAAGGAAATAAGAACACATTGCTCGGCGGAAAATAAATAGTAATACACGAGTATTATTAGAGATAACTGTTTAATGAACTGTTGGTATAGTTAGCTAATTAAGTAACTAACTCACGCGTTTTCTCCCTTCTCACTTAATATCCCTTTTCTGATCTTTAATCTGTTTCAGGATCACTTTCAGTACGTTAAAATAAATTAATACTTTTTAAATATAATCCAAGCTATATTTTTTCCTTAATATTTTTGCTAAGTACATAACATGATTAAATCTCCCATCAAGGACAAACATTTACTTCCTTAAAAAGGTACAGACAACCAACGTCTTTTAAACTGTAATTAATTTGTTTTTACAGTTTAGAATCTTCTTTATTAAAATATTCCGAGCAAGACACAAGCCAGTAGAATTTAACAAAGTTTAATGATTATTAAAAATAAGAAATTTTATAGCTATTCCGTAAATATCTTAGAAAATAATTAAATTAATTTCACGGGGATAAAATAACTCAAAGAATTTTATACTGCAGAGGCGTATAAAAATCTCTCTGATGAATGTAAAATTAATTTTAAATAAAAATAAAATAAACACATTCTTAAAACAATACTTTCAAAACACATTTTTTGCATTATAAGATACTGTAACCGACAAGGTACCGCCCTTTATTTATATCACACGCTTCCACAAGTTTACAAATTGTCACGCCTAGGTCTTTCTTGAAGAAGCCTGAAAGGTTCTAGAAGTAAAGAGGATAGAAATTACCAGACATTGCTAGAATCCGCGAGTCGATATGCAATGGTTTTGAAAGGCGTAAAGCAGGAGTGTTTGCAATGATTGAAGAAAAGTTTCAGAGACAGAGTAACAGCTAGTGACAGTACGTGTTAAGTATAAACAGATTATTAGCTAACACAGTAGATATTATTAGAGATATTTAAAAATGTTTTTGATCGCTTTTACAAATTTTAGGTGTGTAATTAATAATAGCCATGAAAGGTGTTAGTAGATAGTTATTTAGTCAGGATTGGCTAACTTATTTAACCCCCGTAGGAATATAACAATACAATGTGTTAACTTATATGCCTTTCTAAAACCGATCTAAAATTTAAATAATGTTTATTGTTTAACCATACATTGTTTTTCAGCAATATTGTTGTATATATTTAGCCTCACAAAATGTTATAATCAAAGAGGGTTAGGTTTTCAGTGAAAATATATTAAAATTAAACTCTAGTCACACGTAGAAATTGTTTTTATAAAACTGTATTTTTTTAACAATCCTAAAAGGAACAGAAAATAATTGAGCTGTAAACGTTATGGGAATAGTTGTGTACGGCCTAAATTACGAGACAAGCTCTTAGTTATAAGGTTCTATTGTTCATAACCTCCTTTGAGACGTTATTAAGGAAATTGTTATAAAAACATTTTTGTTTATGAAAAACATTTTTATCATAGCTTGGTTTATTAGGAGATACTTAAAAATCCAACCTGTAGTTTAAGAGAGTTAAAATCTATAAATTTTCAGCAAAGTTACTGTCTCGAACTAAGTTTGGTATTCCCAAATATAGGCCTATTTTGTTTAATTAAAAAACATGAACCAATTAAGAATAACAATATGCACATTGCAATGAAGATGATCATGGACAAGATATTTAAGAAGTAAATGTTGAAGTGTTTTACATCAGGCTCACCAATTCCTCAGGCACTAAACTAATGCCCAATAAACTCATATGATTAGTTTGGATTACAAATATTAGTGTATACTGAATTGACAAAATACATGTTTACATTTAGGTACTGTCTAAATCGTTCGTGTCTCTAATCATAGTATTAAAGATTTCATGAATAAACGTTCAATAAGATGGATACATCCTATACAACCTCGACGTTTATATGAATGCGATAAAGCTGATTGTAGACTAACTGATGAAATTTCTTTGCCAGCCGTTTCATATCTTTTGTTATTAAATACAAAAACATTTGCTCAGAGCAGAACCTCAACAAGTAACTAACATCTATTGGAAACAGTGCTATGTCTACTTGAAAACAACAATGAGGCAACTACATTGCACACCACAAAGACATCACTTGCAGACATTACTATTGCCAAAATTAAAATATCATTAACTATATCACATTATAATTGCCATATTATTTTATATAAATATTATAAATATTGATGTAATATCATAAACACTTTTACATAAACAGTATTTCGCGTATTAAAATCTCAACCAGAATACACTTTTTTAAGAAGTACTATTTTAAAAAATTCTTTTTTTTTAATGTCTCTCTTTAAGCAAAAAAGTTAAAGAAACACATCAAAATGTGAAAACTTTACTCCAAACGTAAACGTAAACGGTACAATGTTAGAAAACCAAAAAAATAATAACCATTCACGAAACGAAGAGACCATGACTTTAGAAGAAAACCTGAATCTGCGACAAAATCAAGATTTCATGGGCGTCACATCAGTCAGTGAAGTGCAAACAAAGTAGAGAGATCTCTGTTGTTGTTGTTGTTGTTGTTGTTGTTGTTGTGGTTGTGGTTGTCTTGTCTATTGATGTGCAAAGTAGAAAAAGTTCAGATTCCTCCAAAAGTCCTGATGACAAGATCTGCTGTTCTGGAGCTCGATGGTCATGAAGCATTTCAATTGGTGGTGCTCCAAGTTGAAAGAGGGAACAGACAATAGCTTAGCAGTAAAAAACACGATTGGGGTTAGTTGTGATTTGGGACAGTATTTGACAATTTGGTAAGATTTTATATTAGTTGGTGATGTCTTGATGCCCATGAAATGTCCAGTACGTAGCCTAGCTATTGTAGAGGAGTGTTTTCTTTGACAGTTTAGATCGGTAATGGTTGCCTCGCTAAAATGCTGGTTGATGTAGATTTTTCGCTTGGCAACAGCATTCGCATCTGAATAAGTGACTGTTAGAGGTCAATCTTCGTCACGTGCTTCCTTTGCAAGGACATCTGCACACTCATTACTCTCAATTCCGACATGAGCAGGGATTCTTTGGAGAATGCAAGGTATATTTGATGAATAGAGAAGAGTATTAATTTCTCGCGTCAGTCTTGTCTCGCCATTATGTTTGGCTTCGAGAGTGGGTTTTGAGTCTGAGAAAATTACAATTTCTTCTATTGCAGACAGATCTTTAACCCGTGCAATTAAGATCAGAGACTCTCTTGTCCAAAAGGTCAAGACACTCAACAAATGAATTAATAAATAAAAACCACAAAAATGAAGCAAATTAAATTTTAAAAATAAAAGAAATGAATGCTCCTATTATATTAGAAGTAATGTATTAAAATTAAAATTCAATATATCTTTTTTGTTTTAATTAATAACGCAATTGATTTTATATTATCATAGTATAATTATTAAGTATATTAATTATATTACACTTAATTTATTAATATATATATATATATATATATATATATATATATATATATAAGTGTGTGTGCGTGTGTGTGTGTGTGTGTGTTTAAAAAAGTTTTTTTTAGGTAATATTGTCAGATATGTTCATCTAATTAAAAAGATGTTCAGTGACGGCAATCCAGTTTGCTCCAGTGCAATTATCATTGAGTGGAACATTCCAAAGAAGAAAACACCGTTAAAGTGCTGTATAAATCCAATATTTATTTTAGGTTGCCATTCAGGAAACTCATTGAATATAAAGCACTAACTTTCAGTTCAAATGTCGATGTCACTCCACAAGGACTCTGAACTACATGTTTGGCTCTCAAGGTCTTTTAAGTATTGTTTCATTGAAGATAATCGTTGTACTGAAATCGATTTTTACATTCTCCAACACAGATCTATTAAATTTAGACGTTTATTAGTTGTTTTGATATTTAAAGTTTTTAAATATTATGTTATTCATATATTCAATGCTGCCTGTAGCATACTGCAAGTTTTAATTTTAATTTTTGGTTTTGAGAAAAAAAGAGTTTGACCAATTAAATTAATATAAAAAGTCTTAGTACTTTTTTATAAATTAAAATTTAGTTATTGAGATTATTATAAAAAGATAAACACTATGAAACTAAGCCCCAACTCTCACTAATAAACGGTTAACTAAGAAATAGTTTCGGCGAATATGTCGCCTTCATTAATGGTAATCAATGTAAGACATGTCGCCGTCTTACAGTGTAAGTTTATCTATAATGACGAATATGATGACTCGAGAGCGAAATTATTCTGTTGAGTAGAATGTTTATGAGTTAGAATGGAGACTTAGTTTTTAAGTGAATAATATTCAAGAATAATTAATAATTTGAGAATATATTTAATTTATGTTAAGGTAACTAGTGCTTAGCTAGTGAGAACTATTCACACTTTAATAATCAAAACAGTTTACTCTAAATCTGACTACACATCAGTTAATTAAAACAAACACACTATTTTATTAAAACAAACGAACTTGTTTCGACAGCGATGTTGCCTTCATCAGTGCTTGGTTACTACTGAGTGAGTACTAGCCAAGCACTGATGAAGGCGGCATTGTCGTCGAAACTAGTCCGTTTGTTTTAATAAACTAATGTGTAGTGAGATTTAGAGTAAACTGTTTTAATTTTTACTGTTGTATATTTAATTTAGTTATACTTTTATCAAATATCATGACTGACAAATCGAGGTTTCAAAACTTATCGCATGCGATATTCGTTTAACGCTGCCTTGAGCTAACTAAAACCAATCAAAGTATCGGAATCAGGTTACCACAGCACTAATCCTAATATCCTCCGGTCTGCTTAAATATTTGCCACTCAATTTTTTCTCCACTTTAAATCGTGCCACAGTCGGTCATTTTGGCCACACAATCTATCCCACCTCAATATACTACAGGTACATATAAGCTACTTTAAAATGTTTGGGATAGAAATTAGTTACACACTGTTCGTTAATTACATATTGAACACACCTCTCACTATTAGAGCCTTTAGAATAAATTAGCCCCTTGATAATTTTAATTTAGAATATTTTTTCCTGTTTTAAAATAAATAACTGTTTATTGCTATTCCTTACAAATACAATATTTAACTAACATTTTGTATTTTGTCAGTTTCAGGTAAACAAATTAAAATACGAAGAGATTTTTAACTATAAGTAATAAATCAAACGTCTGCCTCTGAACTTTTATTTTTCTCTATTTATTATTCAATAATTAGATTGGTTTTGATCCAAAATTATAATAATATTGTAACAATATTCACAAATGAGAAGATATATATGAAAGCCCATATCACGTTCAATAAGGTAATTAATCAGCACAGTTTTAACGCTTTGGTTATGTATCTGTGGTTTGAAACCGCTCTAACCGCCAATTATCAACCCTGAGAAATACCTAACAGACTTGAGTAGACCTGATGCTGAAACTGCACCGCAAATGTTTGTTTACATGGATCAAAAACGGGAATTACTAACCACTTAGCCACCTATTATTAATACTAATAAATAATGAAATTATTATTTATAATTTGCGTTAATAATAATGATAGATACTTTAAAGCTTTTGTATTTTAGTGGGATTTGAAGGCCACAGAAGGAACATAAAACAGTTTTTTAAAATTTCAATACAATACCTGAGTAAAAAAGAGATTTCCTGAAAAACTTAATGAAAACGCTGAGATTAGGGAGAGCATCAAATTTAAGTACCGGGGGTGTATAGTGACTAAGGATGATAATAAAGACAAAGAACAGGCTGGACAAGTACGAACTGTCGTCAAAAAGCTGAACTCAAGGTCGTCTGAACAATCGCATAACAATCAACAATAAATAAAATATTGAAAAGGTTGTTTAATAATAAACATGTATTGGCATTATTTACATGAGAGGGTTGTTGGCATATAATTTACATGTCTTATTTGTAAGAAATAAATATAAAAGTGAAATAACAGCTGCATAAATGGATTTCTAGAGAAGAAATGGTAATGTTCAGAATAGAGGTACCAAATACACAAAAGTAAATGTCAGGTAAGTAGAAATGGTATAATATTGTATGTTAAAAGATATTGCTTTGTGTGGCGGGACCACACAAAAATGAAGAGATCGAGTTCAGTTGGAAATTTAACGGAGTGAAAAAGTATGAATTGTACAAGACCACAAATATATATATATTTGGTGAACCCAACAGTTTACTCTTCAAATCCTGTTGGGTTCACCTCGTCAATGCTAGATGAGATTCTAACGAAACGTCGGAACTGCGATTTTATGCACTACAGAAAGAACGGATGAACACCAGATAATAACTATTCATCATCTTCATCATATATATATATATATATATATATATATATATATATATATATATATATATATACGTGATTTTTTAAATTTTGTTGTAGTTTTTTAAAAGTTTTAATAGAATACTGGTAAATTGTTCTAATGACACAAATGACGACAAATGTCTGATTCAATTTCATGCCTACAAGAAAATAATTATTACATTTTAAACATTATTGCCTAATGTTTTTTAAACATCAATAAAGAAACTACGGTTACATTGTGCTAAAATTATTATATGTTTTACAGTAAGAATTTCATGAGAGCCGGAATTTATAACGTGTTGTCCACTTTTGGAAATTACGTCATATCTTGCAGAATGACTCTACATTTGGGAATATTATCAGTTATATTTATTATTTTCAACTATTGCAAAATATTACTTTTTACCGTAAGATGTTTCTCAGTTGATTATACGAGTTGGAGAGACTCCCAAGGATGTCGTCTGATTGCATGGATTACTCCCTTCCCACTAACTTCCGCAAAAATGCAATTATATAAGTCTGTGAAATACTGTTATCAAAAGGAAACAACGTTTTAGCCTTTTCTTCCGAACGTTTGTTTCGTAGAAGCGTATAGTTGTGTATTGAGTTCATAGTTGTGCAGATAATTTATAGCAAACACGAAGAATACTATAACCAATTCAAATCTAAAATCCTATTTCTATTTGAATAAACGTATTGTTTAGGTAATACGCTTATCTTACTCACATAAAATTACGACACAAAGGGATTTGAATTGATGTCACGACAGTTAAAACAATTCGGTTCAACTCTATTATGACTGTAAATTGAGACGATGCCTATGTATCTAATAATTACTGTTATTAGCTGAAACTAAACTACGTTGCTTCGAGAAATCCCAGGTAGCTTTCTTAAACAATTTCAATTAAATTAAAACTTATTACATGACCATTTTTTCAAGACATAGTTTAAGCATACATCGTGTAAAATGAGCGAAACAACAGAATAAATAAAATTATGAGCTTTGTGGGAATAAGAACACGTGGAGGATTTCGGGATTCACATGATGTCACTATTTCCTGGCATTTCTGTTATATTTGCTTCAAGCTCTTTTAGCAACGCTCGTGTTATTTCAGTATAGGATAAGAGATTGGAAATAGATAAACCGTTTTATACTGTCATATTAAGATGTAGATAAACTATTTTACACTCTCGTATTATAATTTAGATACATTATTATAAATATACAAACTATTTTATACTCTGATATTAAAATTTAGATAAATTATTGGAAATAAACATAAATTAAGTGTATATATAACGTTATTTAGAGGAAATAACTTAAATCTATATTATTTATTATTCGTTACCATTACATAAATTTATTTCTTATTTACCTCCATAGTTGCATTTATTCTTGCATATGTTTATAATTTATTCAATAACTTCACACTATTTAACTATTATGTTCACGTTCTAATTTTTAGTAATGAATCTAGAAGATACTCGCATTTCAGTTCATTAAATGTTTTGCCACAATACGGATGGTGTACCAAAGTGGTGGCATTGAGCCTGGCAAGGTATTGTTTCACATTCAGAAGTGACGGACGATCCATTGACAATTTTTTTTTTTTGTTAATAAATAACAAAAATTAATTATTGTTTTGCGTTTTTTCATAAGAGGATATTAGAACTTTTAGTCGACGACAAAAATGACTATAATAATAATAATTCTTTTAAAATATTTCTTTCTGAACCTTTACTTAAATGGATGTAGGTCAGTGTAGAATTACTTGTATATATTTCGTGGTATCCTAGGATGGGCGCCACATCTTTATGTTTTTAAGTTATCAGACGTTTTTATAGTTTTTTAATAGTTTATAATATTGTATATTTCTTATGGTTTTATAATATTGCATTATGTCATTAAATTTTAATATATAGTTACAGCTGTTCTTACAACGTAATCTATAATCAGAGAAATGAGGACTGGGGCGGTAAATATCGGGGGGCCTATTACCACTCCAGGCCTCAATCAAGGAGCTTATTTCAATTCAAATCCAAAATGAAATTAAAATAATAACATTAAATGATAAATAAAATAGTAAAATGTTTATATAATTTTTTAATTATAACACTTATAAAATCACCTATAAAAATATAAATAGTTAGTATTAGACATTTATTACGTCGCTTATTTCAGTACCATGTTTTGCATATAGGCCTACATACAAAAGCAGTTGTTTTCAAGCAGTTGTTTAAAAAATAAAAAAATAAAAACATTCTAAAAGGAAGATATTGTAATGCGTTAGCATGTTTTTAAACTTTTGCGTAGAAATAATTATAATAATATGTAGAAATTTGCTACGGGTACGATACAACATATCTGGTGTTATTTTTCTACAATTAATTTACACACACACACACACACGCACGTATTCAGATACACACACATATATGTATAGGTTATATATATATATATATATATATATATATATATATATATATATATATATATATATATAACAACTATGGCAGGTCGCTGGTCTGAAATAGAGATATATAGTTGACGTGTCAAATAATTTTAATTTGTTATTAAAAAAAAATACCAACCAGTTGGAGGCCAAGATAGAGCCTGGGGCGGACCGAACACTCTTGGCATGCCACTGCCTGTAATATAAAACCGGTTGTGTATAAAACTATATGTTATCACTAAAGCTAAGCTTTGAAGATCATCTCGTGAGCATATTGTCTGTACAAAGCATATTACAGTCAGGCTTGCAGTAAGAAATAGTCATTGGAAAACATTTTAATGAACAAGGACCGAATCAATTCCCCAGAAAAGTTTATTTTAGGTAAAGAAATCCTAAATACATACAAAAAGATCATTATATTTGCTAGTCTAATGATGACATTTTTTTATAAAGAAAAACTTGATACAGTGTAGACAATTTCAGTTTGCATAGTCTTGACCCGAAGAAGGTTTAAAACTTGTGAAGGTTAAAGATTCCATGTGGATCAATATTGACATCAACTTCAATAAACTAGTTTAGGAATTATCAGAACTTATTGATTGGCTGATTCTGTTAAATCTGAAAATATGGTTTGGTCGCAAAATAGGCTAAATAGTCGAGCTTGGTTGTTTACAACTTCAACCCAATTCCATTTAATCTAATCTAATGATCTATTCAAAGAACTGGGCTAACTGCATTAATCTGTACAAAGTAATTGAACGTAGATCAGATTAGTCTCAGAGTAATAGAGTTTTGCAAAGCAATTCACGATATAGAGGCCATAATATATTATTAATCAAACAAACATTCGCCCTGTGTCACTTGTAACTTGGGAAATAAGTTGAACAAACTTCCTGGTTCTTATAAATAATAAATGAATCTTTTAAATCAGAACTTAAGTTATTACATAGAAATTTTGAGACAGTTTTTAAAGGGTTGAATATGTATTCACTATTTATGATACATTATAATTGAATGATCATTTAATAACGGGACGTCGTACTAGGTTCGATCAGTAAATGGATTAAACGTTTTAAAAATATTAAACCAAATTTAAAGTTTCTTTTTAGGTAAACCAAATTAAACCAAATTTTAGGTAAACCAAATATTAGGTTTATGCTTTAAATTTATTAAAGCATAAACCGAATAGAAAGCAATCAAAGCGTATACTAACACCATGCTGCGTTATTAGTTTAAAATTATTCATAAAATTAAACCATAAAATTGACTTCAGTTCAATGTTTGTGCGAGAAATTTCTTCTGAAGTCTAGTTACAATATTTCCCTCCTCACAGAACCAGAACATTTACACTTTTCTTACGTTTGAATTTTTCGATAAAATTTTATTTTATATTTCTTGAAGTAGCGATTCCTCAACATGATACCAAAAGTAAAGTGTAAATTTCCTTCGAAAAGAGCGCGTTAAAAACAAAAAATAAATCAAGAGCTTCTGAAATAGGATTCTAATATTCACGTAATATTAAATACGTTTAACAGATTTTTACCTGGTATATTGTGTGGGCATGGAATTAACTGTGATAATATTAAACTGTATATTTTATGTATGTTTATCAAAGATACTAACTTATAATACTAATATTTTTAAATCAAGTCATCTATAATTTTTTGCTTTCCTATTATAAAAACTGCAAGCAACATACTGTCAAAATGACAAGAAATAAATGGATATTAATATGCAATATAATGAGCACAGTATTATGAGCACATCCATATTATTATGATCAAAGTTCCTCTTTCAATAAAAAGACACTCTGTAGTTATCGTCAGAGAAACTCTTTTGCACAGCCTAACCATTAAAATCAATGTTTATAAAAAACGTTTCTATCGACAATATAAAAGTTAAAGTACTAAGTGTATCTATTTCAAGTGTAAAGCAAAACAAGATTTACAGAATTAAGTTATCGGTTAATTAACACCTTTATAACGCCCTATTGAACCAATCCTGTGTAGTTCAAGCAATTACTTTATTTGACTCAATTATTTAGAAACTCTGAAATCTTATCGGAAACCTTTTCGAAAGTGCCTTTTAAAATAGCGTACTGATTTAAAGTTTTATGAGATTTTTAGTTACTTTCTGTCCATATAAATGTTTTATTTGTAGGGAGATAAAAATAATAAGTTGAAATAACTGAAGTGTTATACTGTTAGTAGTGTAAAAATAAACTCTTGAAAAATAATAATTTCTTATAGCTTTGGAAAAATGCTGAAAGGATGGGGAAACTCAAGATTGCCGGGGGAAGTTTTTTTTTCAGATTGCTGAAGCAACCAATATGATGAGCTGAACAAAGCCTAACGAGCCTGAACGGAAAAATGAAATAATGAAAGATATTTATAATCTTGTCAAAGAGAGAGAAAATATGTTCACTGGAGTGATATGTAACGTATTTGGTGGAAAGTGCAATAAGGGAGGGTCTGGTATTGAAAAGAAAATTAATGGTGGACGGTAATGAGGTATTACTTTGTTATACAAAAGCGAACCACTCTGAAACTTGATAAAGCCTTAAAGGAGATACTGCTTAATATACACCATGAAGTTAGAGGTACCCAATTGTGTCTAAATACTTCGACACAAAACCGCTTAAATAAAATCCCCTTAGATAAAAGTTCTGACGATATTCCCTAAGCTCTTTGAGTACCCTATCCAAAGCGTTTGCTGAGTAAGGGTATGTTTATAGCACTACAGTGAATGAAATGATCCTTGGAGAACTGCCTTTTGTAATTTTACTACACAGGAGTAATAATACTCGCATACAAAAACAAATACTTACCCTGAGTGGTCTTGCCAAGATTTAATTCCATCTGCAAAATAAATCACAAAATACTAACAGATTATTCATTAATGTAAAAAGTTATTAATTATATTTTACGATAGGTTCAGAATTTCATTTCTGCATTTGTGAGAGGGGTCTGTTCACTCCAACTACTTCATCGTAGGCTTAAACATTTACGAATAAAATTTGTCAAGAAACAAAATTTGATGCAGGTAATTATCTATATTTTACTCGTAGTCGATATTAGCAAAAACAATTACAACTTGCGATGTATGAAGACGTCAGAAATACGAAGGAAATAATAAAATATGGCAACGACACACCCAAATTTATTTTTTAAATCGACTATGCCTTAATTTTACAATACATATATAAAAATTGTTAATCGCATTTCTTTTTAATCACAGTATTATACTACATTAGAATATTAGAATATATTGCCAAGTTATGATATATTTGGTTCAGAAAAATAATAATAAATCTAATAGTAATTAATTTAATAAAATTTAAGTTGGTCATAGCTTTTATAATAATAATTTATAAAATATTAAGGCTATGATCATTGAAAATAGAACTTATACAGAAATTAGAGGCTAATTCAGTTTTCGACAGGTTGTCATATTAGTAAACCTTGTTTTATTTGTTTTGCTATTTTCATCAGATCTATCCTAACTGAATACTTAGTAGCTATATTCTAATGTAATGCGGACCGATGCAAAAACGTATACAGAAATAAAGGCTACTTCAGTTGTCACCAATTTTATGCAAAGAAATGAAGAGGTGAGCTAACTAACGTTAAAATATCTGAAGATTATAGGCCTAACCTACATTGCACTGAATGAGCATTAACATAACAAGAATAGGATGCATGTCTCTATGACGTAATATTCCTGCAGTTGGTTCGTGCAAGGCAACAAAGTGTTATTACTAACCCTGACACATAAACATTGCAAAAGTTAACCGTTTGGTAAGACAAGCCCAAGAACATAGGTGTGAGACGTACACTTCTAGATTTCCATAGATCAAAACGCCTGACGATACTCTTCCGATCTCTTGGTTTTATTTTACTTAGTATATCAATCAGTAACAGATCAAACTCCTTCGCTAGTCCTCCGACACAGAGTTTGGTCGCTTTTAATTTGCATCCTTGGTGTGATTCAGAACTCCTACATTAGATAAGTGCAAAAGATTTCATTGTTTAGAATTTTGAAAAACTTACAATTTTACCAATACTTTCCGTTAGCAAGTTAGCAGGGTAACTATAATAAGAGAATTAATATCGTCAACAAACAGTTCAAACCAATTTATAATAATGCGTGTAATAATAATAGAAAGAATAGTGACTCCTTATAGTACCATTTTGGTTTAGATTAGAGCTGGATACTTGGGCCATACGGTAATCAAGAAAGGACTTTATTTGATCATTGTTACCCTAAGTACTCATTTACACTACTGAGTAGATCTGGAAGCACACATATTCAGAAGCACCACTGGTAATCGAACCTGAATCTTTAGTTCATTGGTCAAGTACTCTACACACTCGACCTCTCCATGGTAATAATTTATTCATTAAATAATAATTTGTTTATCCTGTTTCATGATCCCACTTCAAATAATGAAGCTTTACTTCAAATAATAAATCACTCTAGAGCTTCACTAAATTTATATTTATTATATTTCTTATTACAGATTAATTGTGTTCAGTTGTTACTCCTAGTTGCTAGATATATAAACTCTCTCAGGCTATGATGTCGCAATGGACATTATTTCAGTTTTACTCAACAGTTTCAGTCACACAACTGACTAAACCTTTGCTACAGTTATGTAGGAAGATACGCCGCGCGCGCACACTCAAAATGAAACGGGTAAACTTATGTTTCATAGCAACTTAAGATACAGGTGGCAAATTTAGGATAAACTTTATAAAATAACAGGATTTGGGAAAATTTTCAAATAAGTAACGAAAATAAATAGTACAATTAAAATTAAAAATAAGAAATAAGGATGTTTGTATCCGCGAATTATTGTAAACTAAAGCAATGAAATGTCTGGAAAAAATATATAGCAATGTTATAATCTTCTAAGTGAAAAAGAATTATAACATTTTTAAGTTTTAAATTGAATATTACAGTGATTGTAATAAATGGCCTACGTATCAAGACGTAAAGGCGTAAAGATATGCAAAGTTTTGGTCCAGAAACTACCTGTATCACAGAGAGTGCGGGGGTGGAAGCTGTGTTGATAAAACTATTTGCTTTGATGGAAGCGTGACCTTTTTGCTGCAAGACTTTGTATTCGGCGGATTGCCGATTTTCTTATTAGCTTCTTCGACCACAAAACTATGGCCGGCTAGATATAATATTCAGTCCTTGCCGATGGGAGATCCTGAACGTTTTCGTCGAAGACATCGAAGCCACAGTCCGAACTACCATGTTGTTATAAGAAAATTTTCTGTCTAAAAATAATTTAATACAGTATCGTCCGCACGTACGCGGAAGAGCGCAGACACTCACATCCTTGTACCTAGCCTGTAGACCAACCAAGATTTGAAGGACGAAGCCGATTCACCACCTCAGAGAGATGGATCCAGTCCGGAAAAGCCTGGTGGCGAGGACCAGGGAATATCAGAAGGTCAGGCTAGAAATTCTTTTTAAAATATCATTCATAAACTTTAACTTCATAAAACAAAATTCATTTTACAAAAATTCAAAGATAATAAAACTTTTCAGTCACAATGGATTTGTTACGATAAAAACATTTGTGCAGTAGGCCTTATAAATTAAGTAACGATGTAAATATATAACTATGTTGCAAAAACCATAAAATATATCAAAATGGGGAAACTTTTAACAAATACAAATTATTTGCAATTCATAGTAGCTTATAAAGATTACTCATTATTATACTTTAAAATATATAAAGTATATTCCGCAAACACGTATTTGAGTCAACCAGTATAAAATCTGTAAGGACAAATAAGTTGAGGAAATTAATACGTATGTTGTTTTATATGCACAATAATATTAATAAGGGCAATTAGCAATATCATGTAAATAGATAATGTTTTACAAATTTATGTTTGGATTATATCGTTATTATTAACAAAATAGCTAATATCATAAAGTAAATAATAAGGCAAATAATGTTGAAAGATATTAAATTGTCGTAGAATTTTATATCTAAACAAATTCTTTAACAAAAAGATTATTGAAGAAAAGTAAACTCGTGATTAACTAACAATAGAGAGATTAAATTTAATGAAAGTAATTAATTAATAAAAATTAAACAATAGCTGAAAGATTGCTTGTATTATTAAATTATGCACAGAGATATAAAAACTATTTTGAATATAAATTATTTCATAGTCTGGGAATGGTCAAGACGTAAAAAGGTGTCTAATAGTAATGCTTAATAATGATAGTTAGATATATGATTCAAAGTATGAACAATAGGGTGTTATAATTTTTGGACAGTTATTCAAGTTTGACAAAGTATTATAATATTCAGTTATGCAAATGTAATTTTTATGTTTGTCTTCTTTTAGTTATATTAAAGATTAGTTGATGTACAAAATTTTGTTAGTCATTTAAATGAATGATAAATAATAATTAACCTGTAAATGTTGGTATGGAAAGCAGAACTTATAAATAAACAAAAACCTAGTTTCCAATCAATAGTTGTTATGTAAATTCTGAATGAGAACATTTGGTTTCATAAACTTTTTATTTAAAGGTCACAAGTATCAACAACTCCAAAATATATTGAAATCACCACGAGTAAAGATTAGCAGAGGCTCTACTCGTGATAATTGGTTTTTCGTTGGGGAATTATCCCTGAAGGTCCAAAGGGGAACTACAGGTTCTGAAAATAGAACTGAAGTCCCTTTTAAACATTTGCTGTGCACGGCAGATCAGGTAATAATAGATGGTTGTGAGGAAAGAGAAAAAGAAGAATTCAGAACAAGAGAATAAGGTACACAAATGGTAGTAAATAAAACTTGGGAACACCTATCTGATAATGACTTTACTTATTTTTAAACATTAAATGAACAGACAAAGCATATATATATATACTCCGCCTGAACTATCAGATTTTTCATCTTCCCTGACTTTGTTTACTGCTAACTTATTATTTTTTAATACTTTCTCCTCTCTTCTAATTTCTTCATCTGTTTCTAACCCTCTCTCTTTTAATTTTTGTTTTTCCTTTACATCTCCTAATCCGTTTTTCTTAAATTTTTTATTTTAAGACTGACTCCTTGTTTTCACACTGATCTTGTTGCTGAACAGACGAAACATGAGGTATTTGGGATTCACCTCCCATCTTCCCATCGAGACGCGGATGATCTGAGTCTTCGGTAGAGGTCACGACGTCAGCCAGATGGTCGGCTGCTGCCAATGCAGGCTCATGTCATTCGCCTACACCAATCCATCTCCCCTTTTCAATGATACTGGTTATTGGTGTATCCAGCCTCTTGAGATGGCCATGTTTATCCTCTCTTCTAACTTTCCTCCTTACACTCTTTCCATTTTGCAATTCTGTGCTTTTTTTTCTTTTTTCTTACTATTTTAAATTTATTAATTTGAAATACGCGGTTCTCTGTTTCCCCTCTGAGTTCTTTTTTCCATCTATTCGTATGCTCGCTTAGATACGATACCCTTCTGTAGCATTTTTTTACCGTACTTAGGATTAGTAGGTGCAGAATTATGGTTTTGAGAATACTCGGTATCCTTGAAGTACTTGGTTTCACTATAAGATTGCCTAAGAGAAGGTCTTGGGTTTGTTATGGCCCTCTGTGGATACCTTTGCGGTATGTCCCTTCCATTTTGTCCCCTATGTCATATATCTACCCCATTTAAGAAAACTGTTGCATTTTCTATTGAGTCTCTATGAACCCCTAAGTTGGCATTTCGAAACTCTCTCCCGAAATGCATCATTATTTTATTTACCAAGTACCTTTCAGGTATCAGTGGATCTAGGTTTTTCGCTTTGTTTACCATGACTACAAAATATTCCGACCGGCTGTACTGTCCCATCTCAAAATATCTCCCGGAGTCCAATTGTCTTCTTATTTTTTCTTGGGCCGAGAAATCCCACTATCGACCCAGACACTTGGACTTAAACTTCTCATAAGTATCTGCTGGCTGCTGTATGGCCTTTCGTCACGCTTCTGCCGTTCCTTGTATAAGTCCCTAACAGCCATCCTTAGCTTGGTCTCATCCTCAAGCATGGGGTCTACCTCAGAAGTCCCAGAACTTCGGTCTAGTCCACCTGATACTCCCTCCAGGTTGGCTGAGGTTTCTTACACTCTCTCCTACATTTTTTAAACTGGTTTCTACTTTCTTTAATCCAGTTCCTAGATCACTCATCTTCCTTTCTTGTTCTTGTTATTCTGCATCTTTTCCTGCATCCGAATCTGCATCTGATCGACTCTGCTTTCACACGCCGTCACTCGGTTATCAACACTAACCATGTGTTGGTTCATATCTTCCTTGTGGCTTTTAACATTTCCTGTCATTTTCTCTATGAACAACTTCATTTCCTCCCTTTCTAACTGTACCCTTTCTTCCTGATCTCTTTAACTCTTTCTTTTTCTATTTGCTTAACCTTTCTTCTTGCTTCTTTCTCTTCCGCTTCCCTTATTCTTGTAACTTCCTTATTTTACCACCTCATTTCTGCTTGTTCTCTCTCCTTGAACCTCCTCGTTTTTTCTTCTTTTCTCATGTGTTCATCTTGGTTCCTCCTGTTCTATCTCCTGCTTTCTTTCTGCTCTTTCTCGTTCCCTCTCTTTCTTTAACATCGCCATTAATTTCTCCATGTCACTTTCTTCTGGATTTTTCGCCAAAGCGTTCCTTCTTGCTACTTATCTATATAATTTTAATTTTCTCTTGTTTTTTTTTTATTTATAGTCCAACCCGCTCTTTTACGCCACGCCTTGTGGTGCCAAATCTAACCTTCTTTGGGTGGCTTTCAATGTAACAACTTTATTTATTCATAGAATATTTTAATTAATAGAACAAGGTTTAGGATGCCACTTATCTCTGATAAGAATGAAATTATTATTTATAATAATTATATCTATGTTACATTGAAATTACATGCAATTTACAGGTTAAGATAATTTAAGTTTTATCAAAATTACAATATTATTTAAATGAGAATTTCTTAATTTAATTTAAATTTGGCTTGCTCAATTATTAATCTGCAAGAGACTCTTAACTTTCTTTCTTTTTTTTACTTAACTTAATTTACATAAATTTGTTTTGATATCAGGGTCGCTGTATAAGGTTCATGTTGCAACTGGAGAAACTTAGGTTAATATTATTTTATAGTTCTGATTTAATGAATATTGCTTTTATGGATTAATAAATAAAATTAATGTTCAACAAAATAAGTTTATTGTTCAACGATTATTGAAAAAATTTTATTATTAAAATTTGAGGTTCACCTGTTCGTGACTCGTGGTCCTGAAGTTCCTTTCGTGCACTATAATCACAATCCACTTTCGACGTATTATTTAATATTCACTGCTTTCGACGATTTACTTAATATTCTCTGCTTTCGACGATTTACCTAATATAATTGCACGAACTGGAGGTAGCTTGACCGATGTCTACTTCCATCGAACGTTCCTGGATGACCTACCGTTTCGATTTTTCTCACAACTAACTTTCTGAACCTATTATCCCTTTCTCCTAGTTTAGACCTATCACATTTCTTAATTTTAACTTTTTAACGTATATTTTGAAATTTAACGTCTTTTGCAATTGACTTTCTCTTAACGGTACCAAGTTTTTCTCTTTATTTTTTTGAGCACCCTTGCGTCTAAAAACTGATCTTTTTTGGGAACTTATGGTATTATAAAGTAATAATACTGTCAGCTTGGCCTTGTACATTGTAGTCTTAATTTTACACACTTAATTTACAGTTCTCTTTAGAGTCCTTGTTAACATATCGTTATAATATATATGTAACCATATAAAAAAACCCGGTGGTGCCTCATGTAACTCGTGGTTCCCATTTGTGTGCATTTCTTTACTTCCTGAACCCTTTCCTTTCTCCCATTATCCTTACTCTCAACCCTTTACTCTCTACCTATATATACTCTTCATACTAGACCTCATTTATCTTTTTTATATAAAAAAATTTTCTTTAATTTAACTACTTTTATTTGCCTTTACTTCCTTTTAACCCTTTGTTCTTTACCTATCTATACTTATATACTCTTCATCTTGTCTTATATTGTAATTTTTATTTTAAAATTTATTATAATTATTATTATCTTTTTATCATTTCAACTATTCAATATCTATTTATTATTTACTCTCTTTTTTAACCCTTTACTTTTCTTATTAATGATTTCTTACACATCCTAGGTCAAATTAAGCCACACCTTTAGTTTAACTAAGAGACCGATTTGTTTTACGTGAAAGTTTAACGACTTAACTCGATCGGCCCCTTTGTATGGGGCATGAGCAGGGGAAAGGTGGCCAAAGTGGCCATCGGGTATTTTTCTGCTGTACAGTGCTGGACACTACCGGAAATCTACTACTTTATACGACAGTGGAGACTAGTCTGGAAACTAATTATGCAGATCGAGTTTATTTGGAAGAAGTTATTAAGTTTTTTTGTGTTTTAGTCCCTGGGGATCTTAGGCACGTGTTTTAAAATACTTGTTAAAGTTATTATTATATCATCTTTTCATAATTTATGAACTCACATACCAAAACGCAATATCTTGACATACAAATTGATATGTTTGAATTAGACTTGAGTTTACTAGTTTGGCCTCTACAATCAAATTTATGTAATGGCGTCAAAGAAGGCAAAGTGGCCACGCATGGCTAATTTGCCCTCCTTTGTGGCCACTTTGCCCGACAGACAGGTAACCCAGTACCAGGAGTCTTCTCTTCTTAGTGAAGTCCTCCTAAATGTAGCAGTTCCTACTAATGCCGTTAAAGGTATCCGAAAGTGTGTGATCGTTCCAATTAATAAATATGTCTTCAGAACTCTGAATGCAGTAGCATTGACAATAAAAAATCCTGTTACATTGGGCACTAGTGAAACCACATCTCCTACTGCAATTTCCTTCAATAGCTCACATCTCAGCTCATCATTTTTCCCTGAATCATCAAAAACGTTGCAGATCAGCAATTCTAAAGGTTACACAGTCCATTACTGTGAGACTAGTAGGTTTTCGTGCTCCATCTTCAAACAAATCTCCACTCGTTGGGTTCGGAAATCAGGTTTTGTTACCTAATTATTAAACAACCAGGGAGCCAGTTCATTTACAGTAAGTCCTAGAGACATAATACTAGTTCCAAAAGCTTCTATCAGCAAACGTCCAAATAATCGAAAAAATGGGACGACTGCGGTTGTAACATCAAGTCCTTACAAGACAGACCTTATGACTATGAAAACAGAAAAGGAAGAAAAGGAAAGGGCAAAGCAATTGAGAACTAATTTAATTTTTTAATTATCCCGTTCCTATCCGTGTTTCTCTAATTACGTTTCACATTTCAGTTTAAAAATTTGTTTTAGCAAATGTCACTATCTTCTAAAAACCATTTACGGTTTATCAACTTTGTAAACCTCCTTTTTTTATTTATTTGAAATCCATCACATTTTTATTGACTTTTGCCAATTTTAGGGACCGAAACCAATAAATAAGGCTTGGAAATCGCACAGTTACATTTAGCAGCCACTTATTTATCGCACTTAGCACACGATGTTATAATTTATCACTTTAAACTCATAAAAAAGCGGAGCAAACTGGACGTCGTCCATCGTTGACTACATCTCTAGACTTACTGGCCTTCCTAATCTTCTGTTTCCAACCCTCTTTCATTTCTTCGGATCTCACCTCATCTCACTGATCCAATCAGCAACCTACTTAGAGAGTGACGTAGAATCATGCTATCTACCATTTAAAATGGTCTGATCCCTACGTCAATAATTCCGATGTTGTAAAAAAAAACTATAGTTTAGTATAAAAATTTAAATAATTTTTCCTGGCTGCTGCGTTTATTTCCTTCAAATCAAAAATAGTAAAAAAATCCCACCTAGAGGATTGGCTTTACTTTATACACTTTCTATGGATAGCTGCTTATGGCACTGCATACACACACACACACACACACGCGCGCGCGCGCGCGCGCGCGTGTGTGTGTGTGTGTGTGAATGCGTGCGTGCGTGTAGTGTGTGGGGGGTGGCGGTTTGTGTGTGTGTGTGTGTGTGTGTGTGTGTGTGCGTGTGTGTGTGTGTGTGTATGTATGGTGTGAGAGAGAGTGTGTGTGTGTGTGTATGTGTGTGTATGTATGTATGTATGTATGTATGTATGTATGTATGTATGTGTGTGTATGTATGGTTTGTGTGTGT
>JBAIZL010000004.1:188162231-188169731 GCA_036971475.1 Prosapia bicincta | reverse complement strand
AATAAAAACTGTTTAGCTTTTTCCAACTAATATAAAAATGATTATTAAATCAGTAAACAAATTTAATTAAATTTCATTAAATGGTAATAGATAAAGCCTAATGTTTTAAAGAGTTTCTCTCTACTAACTTCATGAGCTAGTCTAAAGATTAGTTGGTTTTTTGTGTAAAAGTCCAGAGATTTATCTACTGGCAGATTGTGTTTAAGAGGACACAGGAGCCTTTTAAAATAGGTATTTTTTAAACACAATCATATTTTGCACGTTCCCTTGCTGTCTCTGCACATCATCATCAGGTGGTAAGACTCTGTGTTTATTATGTGTATTATTCTAAATGTGTTTCTTTCCAGCTGACTATTAATTTGACATGTGTGACTATACTTAGACCATACACAATTGATAAACTAATTTAGGAGTGTTTATACGTATTTTAAATAGTAGTCAGCGGGAATAGGCTTGTTGTGGGCTAGGCCCTACGAGCGGGAAACATACACTTAACTCAGGGAGTTTAGCACGGTTTTACCAGCAGGGTGATAGGCAGATTTTTGGTTGTTTATAAATAAGTTTTTCTTGTAAACAATAAAATTTTAGTATTCTGCAAGAAAGGATACAAAGCAGCAAACAACTACCGCGTAGAGCAGCGGTAGTAGGGACGGTTAAAGAGGTGGGGGGACGTTGCAGAATTGGCGCCCGAACGGTAGGGACTTTGAACAGGTTCCCTATATCAAGATTAAATAGTTAAATAATAGAAATAAATCGAGATAGTTTAAATAAGTGGAGTCAAAATGTTTTAAATAATGTAATTAAATTTTTTAAAAAATAATAATATAAATTGAACGAATCCAAGAGCGTACAAATAAAAATAAAATAAATAAATTTGAATAAAGATTTAGTCGAAAGAGCGGGTAGGAACCATCTGGCCTAAACCAAATCAAAAAGAAAGAAATAAGGGAATAAATAATTAATTGAATAATAAATAATAAATCAAAATGTCTAAACCCGAGATGGAGAAATTGATGGCCTTTTTCAAGGAAGAGAAACAATTGAGAGAGAAAGAGAAGGCGGAAGAGAAACAATTGAGAGAGAAAGAAAAGGAGGAAGCAAGACAAAGAGAGAAAGAGAGAGATGAAATAGAGAAACGATTGAGAGAGGAGGAGAAACAATTGAGAGAGAAAGAGAAGGCGGAAGAGAAACGATTGAGAGAGGAAGAGAGACAATTGAGGGAGAAAGAGAAGGAGGAAGCAAAACAAAGGGAGAAGGAGAGAGATGAAAAAGAAAAACGATTGAGAGAGGAAGCAAAACAAAGGGAGAAGGAGAGAGAAGACAAAGAAAAACAATGGAGAGAGGAAGAGAAACAATTGAGAGAGAAAGAGAAGGCGGTAGAAAAACGATGGAGAGAGGAAGAGAAACAGTTGAGAGAGAAAGAGAAGGCGGAAGAGAAACGATTGAGAGAGGAAGAGAGACAACTGAGAGAGAAGGAAAAAGCCGAAGAGAAAATGGAAAGACAAAGGTTATGGGAAGCTTTCCAGTTAAAATTCGATGACTACCAAAAAGAAAATGAGGCTAAGACAAGTCACATATATGAAAAATTAAGCGAACATGAGACGGAAATAGAGAGACTAAAAACTAAAACGGAAACAAAAACGGCTAAATTAAACGAAAAGGTACAGAATATCCAAGAGGATATTAAAACAGTAAAGCAACAAGTGGCAAAAGTAAAGCAAACAGCTGGAGCAGGAATAGTGACACAAGTTTGCTTACCAAGGGTAATAGACAGGAACGGGGAGGCTACGTACCGTAGGATTGAGTTCTGGGGGAATGACAAAAAAGATCCAATGACATTCCTAGAGGAAATAGAAAACCTATTTTCTGGGATAGACAATACTATGGACGAGACTGCAAAATTAAGGATTGTAGAGCGATATTTGAAAGGGGCAGCGGATGCATGGTGGAAAGCCATCAAGAACAACACAGAAACTTATTCTGAATTCAGGCATGAATTCACGGAGCATTTCTGGAGTTATCGCCAGCAGGATCGGATACGCAGACAAATAAATCAAGGGCGCTACCATAATAATGGACCATACTCTATGGCAGAGTATTTTATTATGATGGTAAACAGGGCGAAAAACTTAGACCCGATAATCCCAGAGAACCATCTAATTTTCATGTTGATGAAACATTTTGGGAGTAACGTTCAGCTAGCTAGTGTGGGGAACCCCACAAGTAATATCAAACAAGCGATAGTTTTCCTACAACAGCTAAACAGCGTTACTGACAACGGAAATGGTAATGGGAACGCTCAAAGAAGTCAACAGAGGCAGGTTGCTCCAAACCAACAACCTAACCCTAACCCAAGGTCCCATGGTGATACCGCAAAATACCAGGATACCAAGTATCCTAAAAACCCTCATCCTAAATCGCCTATCCCCGGACCAAGCGACCACAAGCCAAAAAACTAAATATGAGGATCTCTGGCAACAATCAGGGAGATAAGTTAACCAGGTTAGAGATCCGAAACAAAAAGAAGTCAAAAATAATTCAGAGTGGGAGACCGAAGGAAAAGCCGGTTTACCATCATAATAAGATCAGCCTAGACGGTTTTTCCATGTCTATTAGGGACGATTTGTTAGAGGAAAGAATTGACTCGGTTATAAAACTGGAGAGTATAGACCAGTGTACAGTGATAGAGTGCGAAATTAAAGACCATAAGTTAATTGCAAAAGTTGATACAGGTGCCCAAATGTCTGTGATTAAAACAGAAAAATACATAGCCCTAAAACAAAACGGGAATTTATTCTATGAGCTACCTATAGCTAATGTAGCGATAGTCACAGCATTAGGGTCAACCTGTAAACGAGTCAAATTACAAACGATGCTACCTCTAACATTAAACGGACACACAAAGGAATTTGTTTTCTTGATTGTGGACAATCTACGGGTTGACCTCATCCTGGGAGCAAATACTTTGTGTGCGTTAAAAGCCCGGATAAACATGGAGAGATCGTTTATGACGTATGAGATTGATGGATATCTGCTGCACCAGGAGTTTCTTGTATCGAATAATAATAAAGATAATATAAGACAAGAGATAGGATGTAATAAAATTAATAAAATAATAAACAAAAATATTAACAAAGATGTAATATGTTCCGACGTTACAAGCGGGGAACAGGAAATAAATATAATAGGTTCGCCTTGTATAGGCGGGTCAATTAACGACGGCAAATTAACACCTGAAGAGCCGACATTGGAGGGCCCGATAGTGAATAGCGAGCAGACGGGGCTGTTCACGGGCAAGGATCAGGAAGATGGGTCCTTGTGCAAGTTAGGTGGTAACAAACTAAAAAGTAAACAAATACTAAACAAAAATATGACTAAAAATGTAATATGTTCCACCGATACAAGCGGGGAACAAAAAATAAAATCAAAACAATTGTCAACGAATAAAGTTAAGAACGAGATTACCAAAAATTTAAATAACGAGTTGTGCGAAAATTCAAGGGAGAGTGAATTATTAAACTGTGAAAAAACGGAATCAAGTAAGCTAACGGGATTAAACAAAGCAAAAAATGGGTTAACCAAACCTACAACAAACAAATTAAATAATGACGAGGGAGGATTCAACGAATTAAATAAAAATGGCTACAAGCCGAAACAAATAAAATTCCAACAAGTTAGGGAAAGGCCTAATTGTCGGGAAACTAATCAGTTAGACTTAACAAGAATTCCAGAGCACTTTAATTCTAATCAATCTTGCTTGAAAACGAAGTCCAAATTGTTCGCTAAAAATAAATTTAAAAGTAAATGTCAGCAGTATAAAAATTACCAAAATAAACCAAGTAACAATAAATCAAAAACAAAAATAAAATACAGGAATTATGCACAATGGCGTAACGCAAAGCGCAAGAAAGAAAACCAGAACGCGTAAAACATATCTTAAACTAAATACGATTAAGTTGGAAAATACAAATAATCATTGCATATTAAACAAACAAGAAATGTTGAAGTTACAAGAATTGATAAACAGTTATTCAGACATGTTTAATGAAAAGTTTTATGAAGACTAAAAAATATTTTAAACTAAATGATATTAAGAAAGGCAGTACCAATAATAACCGCTGTACTCTAAATAAACAAGAATTGTCTAGGTTGAAATAATTCATAATAAAGTATTCAGATGGTTTGAATGAAAGACCCAGCAAGTCGAACAAAGTAAACAAGGGCTCAAGGTTAAGGCAATCACCAGTGTTTGTAAACACGGCCGCAATGGAAAATCCGGCGGACGGGCGGGGAACGATTTCATAAAAACATTCCTTGCAACAAAATAAGCCGGAAGTACCAGAATAGTAGAGGGCAAAAAAGGCCTAAATGTATTTAAAGCAGGACGAAGTTAATAGAATGTCATACGGAATTTCCAAAAATGTTTAATGGGAAATGTTTACGAGATAAAAGGCAAACTCAGGAACAATAACTTGTTTTGTTACAATAAATCAAATCAACTGTGTTAACAATTATAAAATATCTTATAATGTATTCTGTAAAATTGTATATGATATTAAAAACATTAAGAAGCTTTATGAAGAGTAAAGGGATTCTAAAATGTGAACTTTACACTGATCATGAACCAGAAAATACGGAAATGCCAAATTAGAATATTGCTGCAAAAATAGAACCAGTACGCGAGCGATAAGCTAAGTTAGGCAGGAATAAAATTGTCAGAATGATTAACAAGCGGATTTAAAGTAAAAACAAGAGCAAGCAGTAGTTGAATAAGGCTAAATCTAGACTTTAAGATTAGCTACTTATTTGTAAAGGGACGAATGTTTAAATGTAAAACAAACTATTTAATAACTGAACCAACATTACAAAAGTATTATTCAGGAAGTCTGTGTGTATTGAGCAAACATTGCCGAGCTACATCCACTGCTTAAATCAAACAAGCGGGTTAAATCAAGCAACAATCAGAAAGATAGCAGGCGAATTTTAATAAATTGTACAACAAATACGCTGTCAGACCTTGCAAAATCAAACAAGAAATTTGTGTGCATGAAATAGTGGGTCGTTAGATCAGACTTTCACTGGACAATATAAAACAAGAAAACTTGTGTACTGACGATCAAGGTCGTAACAATAAGAAACTTTGCATTAATAGCAGAAGCAATCAAGATTTATCAAGTGGACTTCGATAATCTGGACACAAGCCAGTCTTATAAATTATACAATATGAAGATAGAGAATTTGAAGGCAAGGTTCGTTCCGTTTTAATATGATAAGTCGAATTGTTGTCGTAGTTTATTAGAATATTTACAAGCCAGCTCATTGACCTTACCAGGTAGATTGGAATCTGGAATCCACGTAATAGTTAGCCGCTACGAAAGGTTTATCGGAAAATAAACAAATTAAACTTGATAAACTGTACTTCCACAGCTGACACAATAATACGTAATACTTAAGATATAAAAGGAATATGTTTAAAAAATAATATTGTAGAATTAGTTAGGTTTTTAATTGCAAGTAGGCTTGTTAGGAAGTCATTGTTTTTAAAGCCATAACTAGTATAAATGAAATTGACGTGGTAAATAGATAAAGGAAATGACAGCCATTAGTGTGGTGAATAAGGTGTCAATTGACCAAATAAAATTTAGTGTAAACAGAAGTGACTAATAAATTTCTAATGACTTGTGTTTGGAGTGTTTCAGGGTGAAAACTTCTCAAGAGACAAGAGAGTAAAAATAAGGAAATTTTTGTAATAAAATAAGATAGTTTAAGTAAGAGTAAGATAAGGAATTGGTAAAAAATATTTTAACAAAGTAAAACATTTTTAACCTCTCAAGCAGGGAAACCGTGGCAATTGGGAAATAAGTAATTTCCTGTTTTTTAGAAATAAAGCTGTTTTTAAAATAATCAAGTAGGGAATTATACAATTAATAAAGAGGGAAAAATTAAATAAAACCTTAAATAGAATAGTTAAGCTAAATTAAAGAATGTTATAAAATAAATTTGTAATAACTAACTAAATTTGAACATCGGGATTGAAGCGAAAAAATTCTAAGTGCCTAAAAAAGCTATATTACGAACCAAACCACGTAGAACTTTCATCGACATTTTAAAAGAACCACAATAAGCTAGAATGAACATTAGAGAAAACAAAATTCAAAAAACTTAAAAAACAAAAAAGTTACAGCCGTTTAAATAAAATAGACATTTTTCAGTGTTCCAAACTTAATAATCAAACCATGCAAGCTAAAACAGATTCGTTGCCCGACTTGCCTGTACAAGGAATAAATCGAGCGATATCAAGCTTTGCAGACGGGGTGAGGTAGGTTAAATTCACCGCTATATATACTTGGTCTCTAAGCCTTTAGAGACAGTCTGTAATAATTTTTTAACACGAGGTGCCGCGGGACGCTATGCTGGACCGTGTGTAGGACCGTCACAAGGCCAGATGGACCATAACCTCAGCGCTTTCGACATCCAGGACCACCAAAGGATGAAGGCTCCACACTCAGCCTCCAGGACGCTCGAATAGAGGGAAACCACCACCGACGAACCAGGGATGGTGACTTCCGGTGTCCAAGGACCAGGGAATCCAGACGAGGGACCCCGAGGACCGGCAGGAACATCTTTGGCAAGTCATTTTCTTTATTCGATATCAGTCACGTCAAATTTAGTTAGTTAATTTTATTAAATTCAAACAAATCTGCAAGCTTAAAACAATGACTTCACTCTTTATAAAATTTTAATAAATTGTATGCTAAGTAAATGAATTTATGTGTTCAGAATATTTAAAATAATGAATATTAAACTTACAAAAGGTTTTTGGCCATAAGCCGTTTATTTAAAGGAAATGAGAAATTTTCGAATACTATAAATTTAAAAATTAAAGGTCATAAAATATGAATTTACCAATTCCATATAGGAGATAAAATATTATTATGTGTAATTTGGAAAAGAATTTTATGTTTATGTCAATGTAATCAATCTATATGCAAAGTATAATTTTTTAAAGCATAAGAAACAAGAAGTAACTCAGTGAATTGTTTCGTTAATATAATTGTGTAATACTTAAAAGGATAAATTTTCTGTTTTATTTAAATAAATAGAATTAAATATGTCATAAAAATCAACATTATTTGCAATTCATCCTGTGTCAAATAACCAATAAAAACTGTTTAGCTTTTTCCAACTAATATAAAAATGATTATTAAATCAGTAAACAAATTTAATTAAATTTCATTAAATGGTAATAGATAAAGCCTAATGTTTTAAAGAGTTTCTCTCTACTAACTTCATGAGCTAGTCTAAAGATTAGTTGGTTTTTTGTGTAAAAGTCCAGAGATTTATCTACTGGCAGATTGTGTTTAAGAGGACACAGGAGCCTTTTAAAATAGGTATTTTTTAAACACAATCATATTTTGCACGTTCCCTTGCTGTCTCTGCACATCATCATCAGGTGGTAAGACTCTGTGTTTATTATGTGTATTATTCTAAATGTGTTTC
>JBAIZL010000004.1:188149731-188157231 GCA_036971475.1 Prosapia bicincta | reverse complement strand
GAAAATCCTGTTAAATTAAATAAAAACAATAATAATTAATTTGAACCTTGGAACAAATAAATAAAAAGGTATATTTTCCAATTAGCTGTGTTTTCATTCTAAATAAGATAAGTTCACTAGGTATCCAGGTATAGTCTTTAAATCACAAGTGTCTCTCAAAGATTCCACTACCCGAAAAGGAGCTTGAACAGGGCTTATCGGAGGCTAATTGGTTTTATCAAAAATTCAGGGGTTGGTTCCTCTGAGAGGTTTATTCCTTGAGGCACAGGTCTATGAAATTAGGTTCGTAGTCAATGGATAAACCATTACTTTCTTACTGACTTAGCAATTGATGAAAAGAAAGGGCCAAGAAAAGGCAGGGAAAAAAGGTCGGTAAGAAAAGTATGGCGCCCAACATTTGAGGCTCGATGCTTACACTGTAACATCGGGTCAACATCAAATAGAGACAGATTTAAATCGACTAAGGAGCCTAGTGAAACAAAATTAATTAAATAGAATTCAATTAAAATTGTAAATAATAATAGGAATCATAAAATGAAAACCAAAGAAGTTCTTTAAATTAAATAAGAGTTAATTATAATAAAAATGAAATTAAAAAGAACTTAGAATAAATAATAATAATTAAAAGGAAATAATTAAGTAAAATAAAATTCAGTAGGCGTCGGTAGGGCATAATATAAAAAATGATGTTAGTTATTAATAAAAGTAAATAGAATACATAGGCGTTAGATAGACAAGGTCAAGGGAACACTGAACCGGATCACATCGAGCACAATTATAAATGAATATTTAATTAAATACTCAGTATATAGTAAAAATATAGAAGTAAGAGAAGTTAGTAAGGGAATAAAAGGATAGTTAAATACGAGACTTTAAGATGGCGACAAGACAGAGAAAAGACACAGAACCATCTGAAATGATGGAGTTTTTTAAAAAAAATGATGGAGGAACAGAAACAAGGGAGAATAAAGGAACAAGAAGAATTAGTAAAAAAGATAGAGGAACAAAGAAAGAAAGAAAGAGAGGAGGAAAAAGTAGAAAGAAAGAAAGAAAGAGAGGAGGAAAAAGTAGAAAGAAAGAAAGAAAGAAAGAGAGGAGGATAAACAAGAAATTAAGAATCTTTGGGAAATCATGAATAAGAGGATAGATGAAATAAATGAAGGAATTACAAGAAAGAATGAGGAAATGGGAAATACAATCCAAGAGACTATAGAAAAGATGTATAACTTAGAGGTAACAGTCAGTGAAAATAAACAGACTGTAGAAACAGTTAAGGGAGAAGTCAAAAAAGTAGAAAGAAGGGTACAAGTAGTTGAGAATAAGATAAAGAATATGGGAGAAGGAATAAATATAGCTACCTTGTTTAAATCAAGGATGTTTGAGATGGGTGATAATGGAGACAAAAGCAAGAAGGAATTCTACGGTAGGGAAGATGAAGACCCTATTGATTTCATTAAACACCTAGAAGGTATGATGTCTGAAATTGATCCTGACATGGAGGAAGGACAAAAAAGGAAAATAATGGAGAGACATCTTAAAGGACCAGCACAAGAATGGTGGTTGGCCATGAATATGGAGGAGGAAAATTATGATGAAGTTAAGGATAGATTCTTTAGCCACTTTTGGGGATCTCATGCACAAGAAAGAATTCGAGGAAGAATCGAAAATGGAAAATATGAATACCATCGAGGCACAAACAACATGGTAAATTATTTCTTAAAAATGGTGAACACGGCGAGACACCTAACCCCGTCATACAATCAGGCGGAGTTAATTATGAAGATTATGAAGCATTATGGGAACAGAATGTATATAGGATGTTCCGGGATGGCGGCTACCGACATAGAGGAGGCGGTAAAATACATCCGAAGGAACATGGAGCAGGAGGCTACCAGGAACCGGACTCAGCCTAGGACTGAGGAACGGGAACCTGAGAGGAGAGGGTGGACACACCAAACGAGAAACCCCGGATACAAGGGAAATTGGAGGCAAGAGCCTTACCCGGTAGAAGGGAGAGGAAACTGGAGACAGGGGCCCCACCAAAGAGAGGGACCAAGAAATAGGCCGCAAAATCAGTGGCAACAACAAAGGCCAGAGTACAGGCCACAAAACCAAACGGAAGAAGGCCCACAGACAAAAGAAAAGAGACCACAAAATCCAGGGCCAAGTGGTCAATCAAAAAACTAAATGAGAGGATCCCTAATAGTAGGAAGGAAAAGAGGAGAAAACCATTAGAGATCCAACAACAAACAAAATATAGGAAATATTACCCGGAGAAACAGGGAACATTAAATAAAGGAAAGCCGGAAGACCTAAAGAACAAAAATAAAAAAACAATACAACAGGAAAATAACAATGAAGTACACCAAAATCAAGAGCTTAGAGTTGGTGGACTATCTCTTGATATTCGTGCTGAATTGTTAGAAGAGGACAAGGAGATTGGCGAAGGTAACCAGAAGAAAGAGCCATGCCCTGTAATTGACTGTGAGGTAGAAGAGCTCTCTATAGAGGTAGAGATTGACACGGGTGCAGACGTGTCAGTCATTCAAGAAAAGGCTTACAACAACCTCAAGTTGCATGGGCTTAAGTTCCTGGAACTACCCATCAACAATGTGGGAGTTGTAACAGCCATTAAGACTGCACAGATAAAGGTTACCCGGCAGTGCTTAATTCCCTTAACAATTAAAGGCATAAAAGTGGACTGCATCTTCATAGTGGTCTCCAAACTTCGGTCGGAGATGATTATGGGGTGCAACACACTGTACGACCTAAAGGCACGGATAAACATGGATAGACGCTTTGTGACCTTCGAGATAGAAGGGAAGATGGTGTACCAGGACTTTAAAAATAAAATACAAAAGATAGAGGAAAATAAAGAAGTCCGAAAAATATGTCAGATAACCCAGGGAAAAGAAGATGCATCAACAATAGGGCATCAAAGCAAAAAGGAGGGGTTAATGCGACAGTGCGAGAAGCAGGGGCACTGCCGAATGAATGAAGGAGGAAATGGACAAGAAACAAGTAAAGGGGAAATCTTAAATATAAAAAACGAATATCAAAGAAAAATAAAAAATGAAACAGAGGAAAAATTAAACAAAAACAAAAAATTAAATAACAAAAATGAAAATATAATAAATAAGTAAATTAATTTAAAACCTGAGGGAGTCAATACAGGAGATAAAGAAACAAAGGACATGGAAAGAAGAGCTGCAGCCGAGATTAAGAGCAAAACAAAATATAAACAAGGTAAGGCCGAAATAGTGCCAAAAAGGGGAAATAATGTGAGTGAAAAATTAATAAATAAGAAAATAAATATAAATAAAAATATAAACGTCGCGTCGAAACAATTAAAAGGGGGGAACAACGAGGTTAAAATGAATAACCAACAAGTAGCTCGGAAGCCCATGCCTAAGACTTTAGATTCTGGAAAGATAACCCAAAGGAAAGAAATTGAAATTAAAGAAAGAAAAAAGAAAACCCCATTTACTAGATCAAGAGTTCGAAAGTCAATTAAAATGAGAACCAATCCAAATACGAGAAGAACCTTCATTTCATTACAATTCAAAAACAGAAAAATAAAAGGTAGATTTAAGGAGAATAAGGGAAAGTTAAGAAATTGGAAAAGGAGAAAGAAGAAAAAGAAAGATAAAGCTGGATGGATAATAAGAAAATATTTGAGAATAAACCATTTAGGAATCGAAGAAGAAGAAACAGAAAATAAATGTATATTAGACAAAGAACAGCAAAATCAATTAAACCAGCTAATATTGGAATATGACGATATATTTAGCGAGATACCGGGAAGATCAAATAAATATAAGCATCAATTGAAACTAATAGAGAATAAAACTTTTGTACCAAGGAATTATCCAATTCCAATTAATTACCGTAAACAGGTCCAAGAAGAGATTGAAAGAATGCTCAGATATGACATCATCGAACGCTCAAGAACTCTTTACATCAACCCAATGGTGACAGTAATAAAACCAGACAAGACCATCCGTCTGTGCCTAGACGCTAGGAAGTTGAATGAGATAACTGTGCCGGATTATGAAAGTGCACCCACTATTGATGATATACTAAGGAAAGGTCGCAACAGGCGATATTTTTCAAAAATAGATTTAACGTCAAGTTTCTGGCAAATACCGTTGACTAATGAGTCCAAAAAATATACAGGATTTTTATTTAATAATAAAGTATATAATTTCAAAGTGGTGCCTTTCGGACTCCAAAACTCCCTAGCGGCTCTAGTGAGAACGGTAGATATCACTTTGGGTAAGGAGTTAGAGGAAAATCTTTTAGTGTATGTCGATGATCTGTTGTGTCTATCTGAGACATTCGATGAGCACCTCAGTCACCTGAGGACAATTTTCACCAGATTCAGAGAGGGGAATTTAACCATCAACCCGAAGAAAACCTTGTTCTGTCAACAAGAGGTGAAGTTTTTAGGATATATCTTCAGACAAGAAGGGGTCACCACAGACCCAGAGAAGCTACAGGCAATACAGGATTTCCCAGAACCTAGAAACAAAAAACAACTACAATCGTTTCTAGGTTTTGTAAATTACTATGCACGATTTACAAAGAAACATGCTGAAGAGACTTCACCCTTGTTGAAATTACTAAGAAAAGATCAGCCCTGGATCTGGGATGAATACATGAGTAAAGCCTTCAATAGGGTAAAAGACTTGTTTACGGAATCAGTCACTCTGATGCATCCAATCGAAGGGCAACGTACGTTCCTACAGACAGATGCATGCGATAATGCAATTGCCAGTCACATTTTCCAGAGAGATGGACAAAGGCAAATGCAAGTAATAGGGTTCGTTAGCCGAACACTTAAGAGTTGTG
Source organism: Prosapia bicincta (assembly GCA_036971475.1). Classification (NCBI taxonomy): domain Eukaryota; kingdom Metazoa; phylum Arthropoda; class Insecta; order Hemiptera; family Cercopidae; genus Prosapia; species Prosapia bicincta. Next base: position 188,152,380 of record JBAIZL010000004.1, on the reverse strand, counting down.
AGAAGGCATACACTATATGCGAGAAAGAATTATTGGCTATAGTGCATGGCTTGAAAAAATTTCGGCCATTAATAGTGGGAGCGCCACTAACTATCATAACGGATAATAAGGCATTGAAATTTATGAACACGTGTAATTTCACTAATTCACGAATCACTAGGTGGATATTGGCGATTCAGGAGTATCAACCAACAGTGATACATTGCCCAGGAAAGGAAAACATACCGTGCGACGTCGTGAGTCGGATGTATCAGAATGAGATGGATAATAAGGGAAACAGTCAGAACCGTCAGGTTATAAAAGTAGGACGGTTACAAATAGGATGTGAAGAAACACTAAAAGGAAAGTTTCAAAACATAAAAAACTTACAAAGACAACAACCAGAATTAGAAAAAATTTTTGAAAACGTGACCAAATTTAAGAAATATTCAATACAAGAAGGGATATTGTGTAAAGAAGTCAAAAATAAAATAAAGATAGTAATCCCGGAATCAATAATAAACGAGGTAATTGAGAACAGATCAGATATATGCTCACATAGGGAGAAATAAAATAACGAATATAATGAGCCAGAGCATGTATATAAAGCAAATGAAGAAACGGATATTACAAGTGATAGAAAGATGTCAGATATGTCAGTACGCAAAACCGACAAATAGATACCTCCAAGGAAGCACGAAACCAATCGTTTCAAGAGGGCCAGGCGAAATGGTGGCGATAGACCATCTAGGGCCCTTACCAACCAGCGTTGGTGGGGTAAAACATATATTGGTAGTAATAGATAGCTTCTCGAAGTATGTTAAGTTATATGCAGTACGAAGTACCACAACAAGGAGCTCAAAGTTGAAGTTACTGCATTATTTTCAAGCAGTAGGGAAACCAAGCAAGATCCTTACAGATTTTGGAACTGTATTTACATCACGGCAATGGCGTACTTGGATCAGGTGTGAAGGAATCCAACACATACTGAGCCCAGTACGGCACCCGCAGGTGAATTTAGCAGAAAGAGTAAATAGAGAACTGAGAAGGATATTGCGGACCTACTGCTATGATAACCAATCGCAATGGCGGAAGTACCTGTCATACATGGAAGGAGTAATCAATGCTTTACCGCATGAAGCTACTGGATACACTCCAGAGCAGATTCAGTTCGGGGTTGATCCGGAATATGTGTGGCAAGGATTTGTACCAGACGTTTGTAAAAATGTAGTAACGGAAACACAACAGCAGCGTGTGCAGAAGGCATACGATAGAATGAGAAGGACAGGAGAGCTCAGGGCTGAGAAATTAAATAGAAAGACGAAGCAGACGGAATTGAAATGTGAAGACAAGGTACTGATAACAAGGGTAAATAGATCTAACTTGAGCCGTCAAGAAACCGAGAAGATGCTATTAATTTACCAGGGTCCATATGTAGTGGCTAGACGATTGGGGGCAAAAACTTATGAAATAGCAAACTTGGAAACAGGGAATATAAGGGGGATCTATGACATCAAAGACATAAAGATATTTAAAGAATAAAGGATAATAAGGCAAGGTAAATAAAAAATGATCCATCAGTGACATAGGGAGTAACGGTTAAGTAATAAAAATAAAAATGTAAAATAAATCTAAGTAGTAGATTAAAGCAGTAACATAATCCAAATACATAGGACTAATAATATAAAATCAGTATTAAAAGTAAAAGAAAAAGCCATATGTTAAATGAACGGGATTCATTGAATTTATTAAAGTAAAGGTTGTGTTAAACAACAATGAATGTGTAATATAAGGATTACAATATACAATATTGTATAGTTAATATAAACTTGAAATAAGATTAAATAAAAAAGAATGTGACTAAGGACAGGAGTAATAAATGAGTAAATAGAATGTGAAGTGACTAATGTGACAATGATATATATGTGAGTGAAAGGGACAGGAGAGTAAATTGTGAACTTTAGTAAAATTAATTAAGTTATGAAGATGAATAGAAATAGTAGATTAATGAAAGGAATATGAAACTTTTAATATAAACTAGTACAAGTGTTAATGTTACTTTTCACAAATATGTTATTAATTATGTTTATCTGTTTCAAGGGAGAGAAGAACCAAAATTTTCATATTTTAAAAAGGGGGGAATTTTGCAGCGGCCAGAATGTCCGATGCAAAGAATTAGGATAATTGTACAGAATACCAGAATCAAACCTAACCTGGTTAAATAATTGGCTAAATTTATATGTAAAAATTTTAAAGCATTATAATAATAATAATAATATTAAAACTAGGGTAAATAATAGTAAAATGAAGAAAATTAGAAATAACTTTAGACTTAAAAAACATAAATTATAATCAATAAGAAAAATTATCACTTCAAAGTGGATAGCCTAAATTATGTATACAAAAAAGACGGTAATTGTGTAGTATAACAAACTCGGCCTAGATGCCGGCTATTAAAATAATTGTAATTAAATATAATCAAGAATAAAGAATGTAAATTAATAAGATGTGAGGAAAGTAAATTAGGCCTAGATAGGGAAAATAGTATTTATGTAAAAGTAAAGATTAAAGGTTAAAAAGTAATAGCCTAGAAATTAGGTTATATTAGAAGCAGTCATATTTGATTCCGGAAAAATCCGCTTAGGGTATTGATTATAAATCTTGTCACTA